>JAVVLW010002392.1:0-74000 GCA_034401795.1 Chaetoderma sp. LZ-2023a | reverse complement strand
TAACATTGTGACCAGGTTTGGTGTCAATCCGTCAAGAAATAACAAAATGAGCCGCCATTGTTGGTGAGACAGACAGACAGATGGATGGACGGACATACAGAAGACGGATGGGGTCATCGCTATACGACAGCTGACTGACAAGTAAGCGGAGTTAAGAAAACCAATTTGGGCTTCTTACTTAAGTTTCAAAATCCATCAAATAAAAAAATAGAATATGGCAGCCAAACACGCTAAAATTTGATTGGTCCACGGCGGCCATGTTTTTTTACCGATCAACTTCCCATGAACAAACTTTAATGGCCCTTAGTCCATAATCATATTCCCGAAATTTCAGCCCGATCCGTTCAGCGGTTCTGCAGAATAAGCCGTTTTCACGAAAACTATGTCATCCAAGATGGCTGCTGAACCATTTGGCCAATCAAGTTCCTTCGAACAAACTTGGTTCAGCTCTTCCCCTATATGATATTTGATGAGTTTTGAATCGATCCACCAAGCGGTTTCAGAGAAGATTTTTAAAGTCATTTCCTAAAATCGGCCAAAATCCAAGATGGCCAACGGCCAAATTGGCCAATCGGCTTTGTTTGAACAAACTTGGATCCCTATACCCTAAGGATACTTCCTGCCACATATAATTGAAATCAGTCCACTGGTTCTTGAGAAGTCGTTTAAAGAAAAAAGTTGACGGATGGACGGACGCCGGACGGTCGCCATGGCATAAGCTCACTTGGCCATTCTGGCCAGGTGAGCTAATAAATTGATAAGAAGCGAATCTTATTACCGCATTTAACTGGAAATACGGGTTGTGTAAGCTGTTGCTGTCAATTATATAACAGCAACAGCACTGTCTATGACAGCAATGGTCTTCAGCAATGGTGTTTACAAACTGTACAGCAGCCTTTCTAATAATGGCTTTGTAACAATTAATCTTTAGACATTGGTGTGACAAGGGTTGAATAGTCAGGCTGAAAACTGTTGCTGCACTTGACAGTAACAGATATCGTCAGCAAAACTATTTTCAAAATGGTTGTCACCATGCTACATGCTATCCACCAAAACTTGTGAATAACGCAATACTGAACTAAATTTATTGCTAGAATTAATTGGCTTTAACCTTTTAACACTCAAATTTATTCAAGACAATTTAAAATTTCTCAAAGAAAATGTCCACCTGCAGACCAAGAGAAGACTATTTTTGAAAATTTATCACTGGAATGACTGGCTCAGTTATCGAGCCATGTTTTTTGACAGATCAACTTCCCTTGAACAAAGTTTAATGGCCCTTAGTCCCTAATCATATCTGCCAAATTTCGACCTGATTCCTTCAGTTGTTCTAGAGAAGTAATTTTTGCTAAAGCTAGGTCAACCAAAATGGACGCTGAACCATTTGGCTAAGCAAGTCCCTTGAACAAACTTAGTTCAGCTCTTGCCATAGATCATATTTCATGGGATTTGCTTCAATCCACCAAGCAGTTTCGGAAGTTTTTAAAGACGTTTCTAAAAATCAGCCAAAATTCAAGATGGCCGATCGGCTTCGTTTGAACAAATTTGAATCTCTACACCCTAAGGATGCTTCCTGCCATATATAATTGAAATCAACCCCGTAGTTCTCGAGACGTAGACATTTTAAATTTCCCATTGCCTTAGTATGGGAGCTTTTGGCGGGGAAATGATCGAAGATGGCCACCAAACCGTTTATCCGACAGCTTTGAAAATTGCAAATTTGTGATCAGAATACCCAAAAACATATATAAAACCAATTTCCGCCTCAAAATCCATCAAATAAAAAAATCCAATATGGCCGCCAAAAATGCTGTATTTTGATTGGCCGACTGCACCATGTTTTTTGACAGATTAACTTCCCTTGAACAAACTTTAATGGCCTTTAGTCCCTAATCATATCTGCCAAATTTCAGCCTGATCCCTTCAGCGGTTCTGGAGAAGAAGTCGTTTTCGCTAAAACTAGGTCAACCAAAATGGCCATTGAACCATTTGGCCAATCAAGTTCCCTTGAACAAACTTGGTTCAGCTCTTGCCCTAGATCATATTTCATGGGATTTGCTTCAATCCACCAAGCGGTTTCGGAGAAGATTTTAAAAGACATTTCCTAAAATCGGCCGAAATCCAAATTGGCCGATCGGCTTCGTTTGAACAAACTTGGATCCCTATGCCCTAATGATACTTCCTGCCAAAGTTAACTTATATCGGCCTAGTGGTTCTTGAGAAGAAGTCGTTTAAAGGAAAAAGTTGATAGACGGACAGACAGACAGACGCCGGACAGTCGCCATGGCATAAGCTCACTTGGCCATTCTGGCCAGGTGAGCTAATAAAATAATACTAAATACAGTCATACTCAGATAGTTGATCAGGACAGTACATTTTAATATTCAACTGGAAAAACATCTGAAATTTACAGAGTGAACATGGCGAGGTCATATGCTGTGGGCCAGGGGCTGTAGGACCTGGCTCCTTGGCTATCTGTTCAGCATTATGCCTGTAAAGGTGAGGATTGGTAAATGATATTTGAATTTTTGGATAGTAAATGGCCATTTGTAGGTTAAGGGAAGAATTTTTTACTTTACTTTATTTTATTGCCCCAGTAACAAAGCCAGCCATTTCATTTTTCAAAAAGTAGTCTTCCTTTGGCTTGCAAAATGACATCTTTCAAGACATACCACTACACAAGCAATTTTGGGCAAACATGACAATTTCCCCATTAATGGTCAAATTTCATTAAGAAAATTTCCATTTTTTGACACAAAATGTACATTTACACTTTGGAGATCAAAAGAAGGCAATTTTTAAAATTTACAACTGAAATGGCTGGCTTGATTATGAAGCCAGGCATCTCAAGATCAATACAAATGCTGGTTTTGGACAATTTGGCATTTAAAGGGTTGAAACCTACTCACTTTGTTATATTACATATGTTATACTATGCTAGGAGACAAAACTGTTGATAAAATGATAAAATGATTGAAAAGAAATTGGAAATTAGTCATTCTTGGAGCTAAGTAATTTCAATTAGCAATTCCAATTCTTAAAAATTTACCAATTTATCCAATGTGGTAACTGAATTAGTACAACTTCCAATTACCATCAGTCCTGGTCATTGTTAAATTTAATCTGCTATCTAGAGCCTATAAATTTCCCTGTGTGGGCAGAGTTACACCCCTGTCTATCAGGAACTAGCTTCCACATATCTAATTTTCAGCAATTCCTGAGTGAATAGTACATGGCTAGATACGCATACACCACAGGTCTACTCCACTCCTATTTAAAAGACAAATTGGTTTCTATGCTTGGGAAGATGTGGGGCCATATGTTCAGCAATGTTTTAATATGGAGTGAGTGATTCAACACCAGCAACTCTACCTAATTTATCTGAACCAATTCATGGCATGGCACTTGCAGATGCACATATCTGATTATCAAATGCTAAAACATTTTGTAGAACTTGCACTGTTTGCATAAGCTGAGATCAGTTTCATTAATTGTTCTTTCTATACTATCTATTTTATCAAGCATATCTAATCAGTCACCCATATATTAAATGATGTAATTATTTAAATAATTTTGATATTAAATGTAGACTGTTAATGCAGAATTTGAAGTAGATGTGAGGCTCTACATGGTTGGTTCTCAGTTATTTTAACTACATACACATAATTTATGCAATAGCAGTTAGTATCATGTCTTGAAGCCCAATAAACTAATAACCCAATCACATGCCCCTAGCAATTGAGGTAGGTAAATGTAGAGAAGTATCTTTCATGGTGACGGTTAGGGTTTCTATTACTACGTTTTTGCTAAGCACAGCAAAATAAATCTAGGAAAATAATAAAACTATGAAAATTCAATAAATTTTACAATCAGTCCAGTCTTATGTAGAAATATAAATATTGCAATATTTTTGGGAGCAGATAAATTGTATCCATTGTTGCAGGTACATGTATGTAATGAATCATAGACATCCATATGCTTTAACCCTTAAAGGCATGTAGCTATTCATTAACCATTTATCCCGCTGAATTCCCCATGTCTCATTTTCAATGCTACCATCCAGGAAAACTATTGAATATTTTGAAATTAATTTGACTAGCAGTTGTTTCTGCCTTAGGCAGCATGGCTTCCAGTCAAATTAATTTCAGAATATTCAACAGAATAAGTTTTATATCATAAAGAACATACTTTTTCAGGGATATGTTGGTGAAATGGTTAACTAAATACACAATTAAACATGATCAACATATATTCAAAGTTAGTTAAGCTTATTTACTTTATGCATATAGTAACAGTGACTTCCTCTTACAATCAGTGGGGTTGCCCTTAGCTGGCCTACCACTTGAAATGCAGGAGAAAACTTCTTTCCATCCCACTCACCCCATATCCAGCCCATATACACCTCCAAATCAGCTCCTGCATCTCAAAATCTGACACACCCAGCTGGTTATCATATTATATCTCCTACCAGCCATGGATAGTTAAACTTACTTAAAAGAATAACAACACTGCTGAATATTTTCACATGAACTTAGACTAACATCCATTTTGCTATCACCCCACCCCACTCCAACCCCGCACACCCACCGCCCACAACCCAACCAAACATGTATACAGTTATCGCCTCTCTCAGTCGTCTAGCGGTATAATTTATCACCATTCATACCATCATGCACTTATTTGAGCATGAACAGCACAAATGTCGCCATTCACATACACAATGAGCAAGCCATTTGATGAACGAATACTTGTTCCAAAATGGTATGAAAGCAGTAAATAAATTATTGCTCTCAATATCGTACACAAATAAAGTGGAAATTGAATATATTCCTCCAAACAATTATTATTTAGAGGATTAGTGCGGTGTAAGATAAGATTTACAGCCAGGAAGATCAGTGTTTACTTTATTACATCAGTGAACGCTTGACGGCCAGGCTTCCACCGTCCTAAAAATAATGAAGTAATGATGTCACGAAAAAACTCCTATTTTGAGCAACTCACACTTATACTCGTCTTTTCAGTCCTTTCACCTGGACTATACATGCTACTGGTCTGAATCTGGTATTAAATTAAAGCCCAGCGTGTGGACATCAAAATACATGGTTATCCCATGAATATTTCGGCTGCAAGGCATGGAAAACCTACCCCCTACCCCTTATTTTTTTTATGAATTTTCACCAAAATTATGCAATCAAATACTGTTCCGAGACAATTATAGTCTCTCACTCTCTGCCAATCAAATTGATAGTAATGTGATGTATTGTGTATCCACAAATAAAAGTAAAACATTTTGGGAGGTTTGGACAGAGATAACGCAGTTAAGGATGTGAAACATAATCACGTATTCACATTTTGCAATTTTGAGCAACTCGTACTTATGATCGCTTTTTCAGTTATATCACCTGAACCATACAATTACAAGCTGCCGTTTTAAATCTGGTATTAAATTCAAGCCCATCGTATGAGGATCGAGATGAATCAAAATGTGGTCATTCCATGAATATTATGGCAGGGAGACATGGAGGACTTACTCCATACCACTTAATTTGTATCTAAAACGGCAGACTCCTGTGAAAATGTCCCGAAAACAGAGGAAAGATTTACGAAAACTGGTTATCATCTTCATTATTGCATATTATTTACGATGAACGATAACACGAATAAAACATACATTAGATAATTTGAAAACAATTAAATCCGTGAAAATCGTCTCAGTAGTAGTTGACTCTAAACGTTATTTATTTTATACTCGTGTCAAACTGACGTAACAAATAAATTTCTGTTGTCATTCCGTACCATTTGCAGTTGCATCTAAAGCTATCGATGACACCGACCCGATCTCTCCGGCACGGACACCAAAAGATATGGAGGTGTCGCAATCTTCTGGCGATGAGATATTAACCATATAGCCACCCCTCTACCTGATGGAGACAATACAATTGTAGTTCGGATCTTATTTATATGTTTTCAAATTATTTAATGTATGTTTTATTCGTGTTATCGTTCATCGTAAATAATATGGAAACAATAGCAAGCTAACCACACTAATCAACAACATAGACAGTATAAATGCAACACATGTCCTAATAACAGGGGATTTTAACATGCCTAGCATTGACTGGACAACAGGAACAGCAGCTGACCAAACAAGTGAAGGATTTATAAATACATTGCAAGATAACTTCCTGATACAGTTAGTAACCAGCCCAACCCATCATAGGGGAAATCATAAAGCAAACACACTAGACTTGGTAATTACAAATAGCCCTGCTACAGTCACTGATATCTCACATGAAGCACCACTTGGCAAAAGCCACCACGACATGCTAAAAATCATCTTAAACCCAGAGCTCACCAGCAATAGCGAAACACCGGAAACCCCAAGGCTTCTGCTCAATAAAGGAAACTACAACAACATGAGACAAGCCCTTAGCCAAATTGACTGGAGCATAATGGTCGACCACAAGACAGAAGATGCTGCTAAGTTCCTGTATCAGAAATTATCTGACACAATATCTCAAAACATTCCAATGTCAAAACCTTGTGCAAAACCCAGGATGAAGAAAAACATATGGATAACTCTAGGTTCGCCTAGAATTGGAGAGGCGGTATCTACAAGACAAGTAACAATTAAGTAACAAACATATGTTCATGACACAGTCAGAGAAAAGCGTAAAGCGTATAGGAAATACAAAAAGACTAAAGATAACAGAGATTACATGAATTACCAACAGGCAAGAAATACAGCTACGGCACAGATTAGAGAAACCAGGCATCAATTTGAAAAGAAAATAGCTACAGAAAGTGCCACACACCCGAAGGCTTTCTGAAACTATGTAAAGAGTCACCAACAATAAAGGAAAATATCGGAAATCTAAAATGCCCAGAAAGCAATGAGACTGCCACAACTGACATGGATAAAGCAAATATACTCAATGACTTTTTCTCAAGTGTTTTTACAAAAGAGGAACTGGATATAATCCCAGAATTTCAATCAAGAAATGATGGGAAATTCCTGGCTGATATTATGATTACACCTATGTCAGTGGAAAAGAAACTCCAACAATTGGAAGTGGGCAAAAGTAAAGGACCAGATGGCATACACCCAAGAATCATGTCAGATATGGCCAAAGAATTGAGTATTCCAGTGAGCATACTATTCAATAAATCACTAGACGAAGGGGTAGTTCCGGATATATGGAAATCTGCTGATGTAACATGTATCTACAAGAAAGGACCAAAATGTGATCCTGGTAATTACAGACCTGTCAGTCTAACATGCATTTTATGTAATAGTGTTGACATGGCGTCGTAACCGCGCCAGTCCATATGTGTGCGGCTTCGCTTTCGAGTGCTTGTCCCACGTGTACACGTGCCCAGTCCTACTTAGAACTCATTAGAATATACATTGGCCAAATAGGGTAAATTTAAAATGCAGTAAGTAGACTTCACTTGCATCTCGATACTTTCATCGATGCATTAAGCGGTGAACCCGCTCTAAAAGAAAAGCTATTTCTCAGCGACCATGGAAGTTTGGCCCAAATAACGGCAACCGTGGTTCGTATTGAGAATTTTCTAGAGCGGGAGAAAAATAACTGGCGCCAACTTCATCCCATCAATGAGATAGAGGGTGCAGCTGTCGGCCCGCCCACTAGTGCTCCCCCCAGATCAGCAACACCAACCGCACAGACACCACCACCATCAGATATGCAGAAGACCAGTCAGAATCAAGCGCCTGGAGGTAGGGGCCATGCCCGCAGAGGAGGGTAGAGCGGAGCCCCAGGGCGCGGGAACCAGCACAACAACAACAACAATAATGGCAACGGAGAGTGGATAGATGAGATCAATAAGCAGATCTCCGCACTCACCAATTTGGTAACCACACTCAGCACCAACCTCGCCACCACACAGTTTAGGTCAGCAAATACTACCAGCACCGCACCCCCACTGAACACCTGTTTCGGATGTGGTCACCCAGGACATTGGAGGGAGCGGTACCAGAGAGGGACAGGCTCCTCGAAGTGTGCCGCTAACAGGCGGCAGTGGGCCCGCAAGGGGCCGGTGACACTTAAAACGCCCTCCTATAGTGCAGAGGAGATACTGAAGGCCTCCATATCTAACAAAGGATGAATTAACATCCTATTGTGGTACCGTCTAGTCGGCGCAATGTTCGGACTGATGAGATTTTTGCTTCATCCAATCTCAGTAAGTGGACATGCGTGGTACGTGGATGACAGTCCACACCCAGGGAATGCACGCCTCTGGCGGGTTGTTGTAGACCGATGGAGGTGCCATGCAGGCAAGGCCGGGGAAAAAGGTCAAAGTTCGTATTCTGTTGGCAGATAGGTATGGATCAGACCGTCGGTTGCCCCTGAGCATGAGCTCAGATGGTGATCGCTATCGACTGGGTCGCCGGCCGGTCGTCTTGATCATGTCAGTTCATCTGTGTGATCAAGATGGCTCAATGTACAGTCAGGCAATGGCAAGCGTTCGTATTGCGTGTCATGCCTCCTGTGATCAGAGAACATGAAAAAGTGTTTCTTTGGGAAGCAGGAGGGTATGTGTGTGAGACGGTGTAACCTGTCACTTGCCGGACGAGTGGGGAAGTCTGGCGCCCAGGTACTCGTGGGGTGGATGATCGGTCTATGCGGGGCTACAGCCCCTTGCCAAGATGACCCTATTGGCGCCCAGTACTGTGTTCGCTCGGCTCGGAAGTCAGCAGTGTGCATCTTGACTCTGTCCCGGATTATGGCCACATAACTTGGACAGGTCTTTATCTCAGGCACATATGGAAAGGTACCCAGCCTAGGCTGCATCCTGTGTGGGGAACTGGGCATCCATCCGGCGTGGCGGGGACAGGGAACCACACCGGGAAGACCAAAGGGTACAAGCGGTCCTAACCGACCTCACTCTACAATGCCTGCTCCAGACCGCAACCAGAGAAACAGTCAAACACCTAAGGGTACCGAATCACAAGGAGCCACATCGGTGCCTGTATCCTTCTCCCGGCTCAACTGCGGCTTTCACGCAACAATGTTCAGTGACTAACCATCATCCATAGAAATCAGCTTTCACACCCACACCAAAATGCATGGCTTCCAAAATGTCCGTGCCTACATTGCCTCCCCCATCCGCAGCAAGGACATCCCCTTCTTTTTCTATACACGACAAACCTTCTTTCCTATGTAAAACGGCAGTAGTAGGTTGTAGTACCTCCGCTGAAACAACGTTTTTGAAAGCACCACGTCCCGTCTCCAATACACTAGGTGCCCTCTGGTGGTATGCAGAACACCACCACAATCAGCATCATCTTCCGCATCCACAGACAGTAGCGATTCGGGAGAGACAATTCATTCCGCCTCATGGATTCGCGAGCGCCGGCATAGATGGAGGAATGCACGTCCATGGAGACCGCGCTGTTTCTTCTGTACTTCACCAAAACATCCTATGAAGCATTGCCGGAAATGGCTTGCACAGGTAGAACTTATCCGTCATCCTGTATGCGCCGCCGCCTATACCAATACTGCTCACACAGAAACGACAACAACACCACCACCATTGCTACCCCTAGCTCCGTCTTTACCGCAGCCTACACCCCAGTGGAGACGACGAACTGGCCGATTCCTCACTCAGCCACCTGCAACATTACAAGAAGCAATACGGAAACAGTCGGAATATATACGGAGTGATGCTGCTCCAACGCCATTATCATGGACAGCATCATTGGAAACTCTTCCGCAGGTTCATCGAAAGGTAATCTACAAATGTGCCTGTCTGTTTAGTGGCATTCACACTAGTGCCACCGTCGACACCTGAGGTTCTATTACAGTTTTTAACCAGCGCTTATATGAGAGCATCCCACCTCATAAAAAGCCCCCCCCCCCCCCCCCTTAAGCCTACAAATATTTACCTACAGACGGCTACAGGAGCAGATGTACCCGTAGCCGGTGTGGTTAAGTTAGTCATTCAAATAGAGGAGATGCAATTCATTCAGAGAGTTGTCATCGCCTCTATTCATAACGACGCCCTACTTGGCTCTGATTTTCTCAGTGCCAGCGAAGCCATCATACACTGCAGACAACAGGAACTCGACATACACAGCCGACGAATACTTCTCGGACCAGCATTGTCATTATACGATATGTGTGCGGTAATACTATCAAGTACCGCCATGGTTGAGCCGGGACAGCAACGGATCCTATGGGCCACCGCACCACAGTTAGGAAGCAACACACACATCGCCATGCTGGAACCTGACCCTGATCGCCTCACAATGCGCAAGTCCCTGCATAATAGTGGACACTACTGATAAAGGGAAGATACCATTTAGAGTGTTCAATGGTACCGCAGATCCCATCACTCTGGAACCGGGAGTACACTGCAGCCATTTAGTGGACATAATTTCACTGGAAACACCTGCACTTTCTGATACAACACCACCGCTGACTGATGATTTACCCGAACATCTACACGATTTATATCTACGTGCAGATTGGATTACTGCAATCACAAAAACGAGAAATTCGGAAACTATTACATAAATATCGCGAAAGTTTTTCCTCCGGAGATATGGATCTTGGAGATACTCATCTCGTACGACACTCCATCGATACAGGCAATAATTGCCCCCATACGACAACTGGTACGATGTCTTCCCATTCACAAAGAAGCGGAAGCACACCAACAAGTAAATGACATGTTGCGAACGGGTATTATCGAACCCTCAGCTTCTTCATGGGCTAGCACTATAGTGCTAGCAGGCAAGAAGGATGGAACCTTGCGGTTTTGTATTGACTACGGCGCCTTAGCATTAAAGATGCCTATCCATTACCACGGATAGATCAGGCCTTGGATTCATTGTCCGGAGCCAAGTGGTTTTGTACCCTTGATTTAGCTAACGGTTACTGGCAAGTAGCCATGGATGAAGCTGATATGGAAAAGACAGCATTCGTTTGTAAGGGGTGGCCTTTTCCAATTCTGCAAGATGCCCTATGGGTTGTGCAATGCTCCCGGAACTTTTGAATGACTCATTGAGCAGGTATTGACTACCCTGCAATGGGAAATCTGTCTCTCGATGATGTAATAGTATTTGGACCTACGTTTGAGCAAACCTTAAAAAATTTGGACACCATGCTTTCAAGATTCCACATGGCCAATTTGAAACTCAAACCGATGAAATGTCATCTCTTCAGACAGATGTCGAGTTCCTGGGATACGTCATATCCGGTGATGGAGTGGCTACACAGCCATAAAAAACTAAGGCAGTAGCAGAGTGGCCTCGGCCCTCTTCAGTTATGGAGACACAGAGTTTCCTTGGCTTATGCCAGTACTATCGCCATTATAGCCGACTTTCAGTGAGATTGCTTCACCTCTCTACCAGATCACCGAGAAAGAATGACCCTTTGAGTGGACGAGTGAGTGTGAAGGCTCCTTCAAGGCGCTAAAGGAACTCTTGATGACCGCCCTGATTCTTGCTCACCCTAATCCAAACCTCGATTTCATCTTAGACACTGATGCATCAGTTTTCGCTATTGGCGCAGTTCTATCACAGGTCACAGAAGACGGAACAGAGCAGGTGTTTGGTTATGGTTTGCGTACTCTGAATAAAATGGAGAAAAGATACGCACCACCAAGCGAGAATTATTGGCGGTGGTCCATTTCGTCAAATATTATAAACACTTCCTGTACGGGCGCCCTTTTACACTCCATACAGACCATGCCTCACTACTGTGGCTCAGGAACTTAAAAAATCCAGAAGGCCAGGTAGCGAGATGGCAGGAATCCCTGCAGGCCTATAACTTTAACGTTGTTCACCATCCCGGCAAATTGCACGGAAATGCCGATGCCCTTAGTAGAATCGGTGTGGAGGCTGATCACGAAGAGGCTGATACCGTGAGTTCGAGTTCCCCGAATTGAGGTCACAGAGTGGAATCCGGAGACAATAGCACACCACCAAACAACAGACATGCAGACATGAAATATATACACGTGGATTCAGGAGGGGGTACGTCTTCCTAAGGAATCGGTGACACCTTTATCCCCCATGGTTAAATATTATTACCAATGGTTCGAAGAATGTCAATTAATAAATAACGTTCTGTACCTTAATGACCGCTTGGTAGTTCCGGAAACTTATATTGAAACAACTACACGATAACACCGGACATTTGGCCGTGGAAAGGACTGTTGCCCGTATCAAACTGAGATTCCACTGTATTGGGATTCGCGATAGTGTCAAGGCATGGGTTGCCAACACCATATCACACCATCTCAAATTAAGATTGTTGGTGCACCGTGGGAGCGAGTGGCCATCGACGTGCTCGGACCCTTGAATATGACGGATACCGGAAATAAATACATCCTCGCATTACAAGATTATTTTACGAAGTGGGTAAAAGCATTTGCTTTGCCGGACCAAGAGGCATCCACCATAGCGGAGGTCGTGGCCAGCGATGTGTTCTGCCGCTTTGGAATGCCTTATGAGTTGCACTCCGATCAAGGAAGTAATTTTGAGAGCCGGCTCATATCAGAGCTCTGCAAATTATTCCATATCGTCAAAACAAGGACAACTCCGTACCACCCCCGAGCGACAGGATGGTAGAGAGATTCAACAGAACTCTCAAGGAGATGCTTACCAAGGAAACATGCCTTGATTGTAGGGATTGGGACCTACGGCTCCCGTATGTGCTCATGGCTTACCGCACTTTGGAACATTCCAGCATGGGCTACACCCCTGCTCGGTTAATGTTAGGCCATGAATTAGCCTTGCCCCTGGATCTGGCTATGCCACGGATATCAGGGAAAAAAATTCACCAATTCTCTATGTCGAACTCTTGCGGCAAAGGATAGAACAAGCCCATGAGTTAGTGAGAGAAACATTATCCACTGCACACCAGCGGCAAAAAACATGGCACGACCGGAGAGTGCATGGAGATACATATGCAGCAGGAAGAATGGTTTGGGTACAAGATTCACGAGGTCTGCAAACGTGCCATGTAAACTGAGTTATCAGTGGAAAGGGCCCTATGTGGTAGTAGGTAAGACGTCGGACGTGACCTACTGCATCCGTGCTTCGGATGGCCTGACCTCAGTCATCCACTTCGACCGACTTAAAGCTTGTGTCAGTGATGACCCTGCACCAGAGCTCGGAGTTGGCATTTCTCATGACACCGGTACCCAGACAGATATTTCTACGGAAATTAGTATTCCCACAGTTAGCGCAGAGCACTGCGGTGCCAGTTCAGCCACAGTTCTACCAAGCCAGAACATGGATGAACAAGCGGCTAATGCTGACGACGATGATGAGATATGTACTCGTCCTCTCCCTCCTCATCACAGGTCTACTCGATCTGGGAAGTCGTATCTTAAGAATTTCGTGTTTGTTTTGTCCAAGGGACCAGATGGAAAAGTTGTCCCTCCGATCTCTTCCCATTCCCACCCACTTCATGCTATGCCCCCACCCCCAGTATAGAGTTACCACAAGCGGAAGCTAAGGCTGACCCAGGCCATGCTTCCTGTGGGCTGGAACATGTGGTGAATAGCATGGAAGTGAAGAGGCTGGATGAAGCCTTAGCATGTCTAGAACCGTAGAACCGTACAATAAGGTGTACCCAACCAATTCCCGAAATCGCGAAACCACGCCCCTCCCAAGGGACAACCTCTCCAGTAGTCCCACCACCGCCATCACTCCAATTCGCGTCCTTTATCTACACACCAAGTTCGGACATCACCAGCCCAGTCCATTTCACACTCCACTCATCGTCTGTTGACCGTCAATCTTCAGATATGAGAGAGACTGCTGCAACAGAGGAGGTGGCATCCCGCACCACACCAACCAACGTTACACCCCCCCCCCCCCCCCCCCGCGGTGGGCAGGGAAGTAGCTCGAATTTTCCCGGTGTCTAAAAATTACAACAGGACACCACCCATCGTGTAACGGGAGATGACCACATCCCCTATCCAAAGCCGCCCTATCCAAAGGCCACCCTATCCATTTGGCCTATACTCCCCCGTGAGCAGTCGGGACACCACACAACAGACAGAACGTCAATACCTACAAGAACACCGTGTCCATCACATACTTGCTCAGTTATACTCAGCATAACGGAGACATTCAACATCGGCAACAACAGCATTTAGCAGCACCTACCGGTCTTAATTAATTACCGGTAGAGACATAAATATATATTCTCGCAACAAAATTCCTCCTGCACAAAATTGCGGGCAACAGACTTGGTTTTCACCAGTGTGGAAAACTGGAATGTGCCCACTTCGCTTATAACATTAGCATCATACAGCAGCCCGGACATCCCGATGACAGCATTATCATCAACAGACAGCAGCCAACAAATCTCCCACACACACCTTCTTATCCAGCTACGGGAGAACTGAAAATATGGATATCAGGAATGCACTACAGCCATCTACAGTACATGTCACGGGAGGACGTTTGTCCAACGATCCTCCCCCTTTCCTTTTTCTCGACATCGTACGGAAACAGCTAAACTACATACTTCATCTACACGTAATAACAGTCAATATTATTAAGGGAGCAAGATGCCCGCGTTGTCGTCAGTCACGAGTAGGATTTTGCTACCGAAAAGTTGAATAATTCGACAATGATTTTTGCGATCAAAGTTACGACAACATCCAACAGGTCATCTATGCTCTAAAGTAACTCTGTCCTGCCCACGGGCTCGGCCATTACAGAGTGAAATACCCTCAGGGTTCGATAAAGTTGACATTCACGCCACCTCTCCCTCCCACCTTCCGCACCTGGTGGCCATAAACACGTCACCTTCACCACAGCGCAAGTACCATCCACAGAAAACCAGTCACGCATATCAGATTCAAAACACCAACAGGACAGAAACACAGACACTCAGGTTGACTGTATTCACAATCTCTGAACGACGGCATTGTAATTGTAATAATTGTGGCACACGTTTTTGCGAGATGTACTGTAATTTAACCATTATTAAAATGGTACTAATGTGTTTGGTCTAGGCTGGGACAGGAGCTAGTTCTACCCATTGAGGAGAATGCTTGGCCAGCCCTCCTGCTCGGAAAACACAACTATCTTGACGGGGTCAGTAACATTGATCTACCGCATGAATAGAACTGTTTAAACCACACATCAAAATTACTTACAACTTTACTGTTAAATTTTTGATTAAAAGCACAACTGCTCTACTGTGTTACAAATCATTAGTGCACAGGCCAAAGCAGCATAAAAAAGCTGACAGTAAAATTACAAAGAGAATTTCAAAAATTTTCTTCCTTGCGTTTCAGTCTATAATCAACACGGGCTGAGAACTACCTATTACAGACACCTACTAAGACGCATGTTAAAGAACTCGCGCAAATACGGGACATTATAAACATCTTGATGTAACATATATATTTCTATCTCTCGCCTCTGCAACAGACTACACCTCAGCAACAACATTTTGGCCGTCGCCATAGACAGCATACACGTTTCCGATCAACCACATGCTTTTTAGAGCCACGTGACATTTACTGCTATTTCCAGTAAGTTGGATCAAATGCTTTAAACAAAAGAGCCGCCCAAAGACACGACTACCACAGTGTGATGGTGGAGTGGCGAGGGTGAGTCCGGGAGACCGCTGACGTCACGTGGCTCCTACACACACCCTCGGGCGCTCCAGCCTAAAATTAAATAGGCAAGTTTATAAGCATCCAACCTGGAGAACCGCCTCACACTAATTAAAAGGTGAGGCTCCGCAAAGAAAAAGTAGTACCACGTTTTTATGTTGATCAAAGGCTGTTAAATGTGCGAATTAAAGACAGGTTTAACGAGCCATTCTTCCTATAATTAAAAATACTCCCTTTATATGGGAGGAATTAACCCTATGACGTCCAGGCTGGAAAACAAGGAAACATTCATATAAGGATGACCGAATCACCTGTTAAACTTTTAGGTGTGGTCATCTGCCGCCTGTGACGTCACCAAATAGTATAAAAGGAGGAAGCGCACTCTTCTTCTTCTTATCGTTCGCTGATCATACCGCCAGTCCTGTAAGTGACTATCGACATGATCATAAGCATTAAGTGCATGGATCCATGGTTTATTAGAGTGCACCGTGTGGCCTGGAACCTCCATCTTCAGCACTCGAGGTTTCTGTCAGGGTTACTTCACCCTTACCTCCTTACGACACGCAGAGGATACAGAAGGTGTATTCTAAGCCCCACCTACAGGGCAAGGAAGTGCTCTCTGAAACTTTGTCTTCCCATCAAAACTCGACACCAGCGAAGAACATAGCATTAGGATTCTTTCGCGTCCCAAACCAAATTCTGCTGTTTTTCTTATTATTATTTCATTATTATGTTTGGCCTGGAAAGTATAAACCATAAAGAGATAGGGCATTAGGTTTTGAATAAAGTTCCCGCAACTAACTACCATGCGGGAACAAGATGTCACTCCTTGAAGATTTAGCGCTGTCGGATTCATCTGAAGAAGAATTGGTACCAGTTCCAAAGCGGTTCCCGTGCAACTCATTGTTAGCTAGCGGTGAGCCATGTACCAGAACTTTCGCTAGGAAATCCGACCGCATCCTTCATGTTAATAAGGAGCATCTTTTCCTGTCAGCCTTTTGTGTGACGTGCCGGTATCGCTACACCGCTACTCGCTACGGGGTGACACACATGCTCCGTTAAGATCACCGTGTGTTGGAAGTGATGTTAGTTCCTGGGGAAGAGGATCGTGCCATTTTAGCCACCCACTTCGAATCTCGGCTCCCGGTTAAAGTTCTCCCGACTGAGAAAATGGCCCGCACGAAGAACACTACTCGTAGATATCCTGTTAGCCATCATCTTCCCGCGGCTACAGTAAGTAATGTACCGACAGCCAGACGTGAAATCCTGGCCACAGCCCCATCTGGAAGTGTTATGCCGGTACTTGTCACTTCATCCACACTGGTCCTGAAGCAGAGTAAGAAGCGAAAATCTCCCGCAGAATCCAGTTCGGCAGCACCCGCATCAGTTATTAGCCATCTGGCTATGGTCACTACACCAGCCACCATAGTATCTCAAACAGTGTTAGCCAGTCAATCGATTTCTGTGGTAATTACGACAACTGCGGAAATAGACATTCCAAGTTACCCGCAGTCTCCATCTCCATCCGAACTTTCCATAGACGAAGGACCCGGACGGTCGCAGCCTGTGACAATAAGTGTAAATCTGACCCGTGTTATTCAGCATCTGCCTCCTCGCCTTACTGACCACGCACTCAGAAAGGGAACCACGCCGGAACGTCCATATGCGGGAAAGAGACGGATCGCACACACACAGGATATCCAGGCCGTGCCTAACATCACCGCAAGTCATCTACTAAAGTATGCTAAGTTTCGGAAGATGTCATCTCCCGCCGTATCCGCTCCCGCACTACGACTTCAGCCTAAGGTACAGCTGCCATCACCACAACAGCTACAGTGACCACCACGACAGCTACAACCGCCACCATGACAGCTACCATCACCACCGCATCAGCAACATTGGCAACCACTAGTACCGCCGCTGCTATACGGACGAATATATTGGAACCAGCGGTAACTGCGAGAGACATAATGGACGCACATATTTCCACCACCATCACTTCAGATGTTTCAGACAGTGCCAATAATAATAATAGTGAAATCATCTCAGCAATGACAGTGCATCCACCGCGACCCACCACCGTCAGTCACGGGACCCAGACTCAATGGGGAAATTTCGCTGCAGAGGTGTGATCATATGTAATTTAGCAGAAATATCAATAGGCGATTCGTGGAAATTATTACTTTATTTTTAAAATACTTTTCTTCTTATTATATATGTTAGATCAATTGAATCCCAATCCTTAGGATGACTATGGTTAACCGACACAGCCACACACTTCAGTGCTCGGTTGTGTCTCACACGAAATGAGCACTGCGGACTCCGAGGTTGTAAGAACGGCATGTGTGACATAAAGAATACAACATTCCGCAGTGCAATAATGTCACGATCCCATCATGCAGTCTCAGCTACGCTGAGACTGCCTGATAAACCAATTCTTATGTTATTATTATTATATATATCTTATTTTTCTTATTATTTTTCTTCCTGTCTCAGACGCCAGGACAGATATAAGGCCAGCGAGAGCTGATCGTTGCGGACCCGCAATAATGGGTCGGAAATAGATATTTTATATAATGATAATGCTAAGTGATACGTGTTGCATACCCCTTTATTTACCCGGGGTGCACAAGTAATACGGTGTGATTAATAAATAAATACCTCATACGGGTATGTTACATGGTCTAAATATACCTTGTCTTTTACTTATTATATTTTCATATATATTTACAAACTTAAATTGTGGTACATTGGAGCTTGGATGTTCTTTGCGAAGATCATGATTATCCGCACTCAAGGAGAACACCCATGCGAGCTATTGTTTAGAATCATCTACTAAATAAAGTTATAGCACGCACCATAATATACACCTGTGCAAAAGTTAAGCACCACCCTATTTTTACGCACATGCGAGGGTATATTCATGTGCTATGAAGAAAGCAATAGCATAAACATTTATGTACCCATCCATCTTAGTGCAAGAGGTAATAATGCAACTAGAGGAATGCTGATTATGATGGTGGGGAAACACTGTATGTTTTTGTTTGAACTTGAAAACGAGGCCTGAATATGGTTACGTTGACACAACTGACAACTATTGCCCTACAGTTGACACACGTGGCTAGATTGTCATTAATGGTGTCTGAAAACGAAGTTTAACATCTGTGCACGAGTTTGAGACTGTCATTATTAATACCGGGTATATCCACCTTGTGCCTGGATGACGGCCTGGACACGACGTCTCATGCTGGTCACCAACCGACTGATACGCCATTGTGGTATTCGTTGCCATTCAAGATGGAGTGCGTCTGTTAATTCCTGTAGGTTCTGCACAGGGGGATCCCTCCTTCTCACCATGTTTCCCAGAATGTCCCAGATATGCTCAATAGGGTTCATGTCAGGGCTCCTTGCTGGCCATGGTAGGGTTTCGATGGCATTCTGGCGGAGGTATTCATGCACAGCTCTAGCACGATGTGGTCGGGCGTTGTCATCCATGAATATAGGGTGGGTTCCAGGTGCATGATTTACAAAATGAGGGACCACAACTCTATCCAGTATGGAATCTTGATATCTTTGTCCATTTAGTGTTCCAGGTACAGTCAACAGATCCAGCTTACAATCAAATGAGATGCACCCCCATATCATACCGGAACCTCCACCAAATGGAACTTCTTCCATGATGTTACGTTGGTCGTACGCCGTGCGTCTGGACCTCCATACACGAGTTCGACCATCTGTGGCATGAAGCAGGAACCGACTTTCATCGGACCAGTGTACCCGTCTCCAGGATCTCATGTTCCAGTGTCTTCTTTCGTTGCACCACCTCAGACGCTCCTCTTTGTGGTGTGCAGTGAGCAGAGGACGTCTAACAGGTCTCCTAGCTTTCATGCCAGCAGCATACAGTCTCCTTTTGACGGTAGACATTGACACTCTATTGCGCGTTTCCCATTGCTGGCTGAGCACTCTGCTGTTGGTGAATGGAGATCTCCTAACAAGGCGTACTAGGGCTCGATCATCACGGGCAGTAGTCTTCTTCGGTCTTCCAGATCTAGGCCTGTCCTTCACCTCGTTAGTTTGCCCATGTTTTGCAATCAAACGACTGATTACAGTATGGTTAATGTTCAGCTGTCTGCCAATCTCTCTGCATGACATACCAGTGGTATGCATGCCTATGAGTTGCCATTTCACACGATCACTTAACCTTCGTCTTGCCATAGCGGTTCACAATCAAGAGCTAATTCTCTCTGTACAAATAAACCACGGTCATGAACACAAAATTCCTAATCTTGTCGCCTAAATCTGTATGTAATGTTCTACACCTCAAACTGGACTTTTACATAACTGAATACGTGTGCTGTTTCCCGCCACGCACGGACATCAAGCGGCGTGAAGTCATGCATGCATGTGCATTTCGTACTTGGAATTATGTCAGCTAACGCGGGGACAAAAAGTATGGCAGCCTAGTTGTACCATCATGTTTCTACGTTCTATTGTTTTTGCTGGTGCTTAACTTTTGCACAGGTGTATATTAGTAATAAAACAAAGCAAAGAAGAAAGGCCTGGAAAAATAATTCCAGGTCAAAATTAAAAACTAAAAGTATGCCTCCCTCCTCTTGGCACCCCTATGTGCTCTGTCTCTTGAATACGTGTCTAACGCATCACTACTCCTCTCCGGCCACGCGCCTACCCGGGAAGTCTATAATTCCCGCCTAGTGTATGCCTGTGCATCGATCCGCCATGCGCGATCATTTGCCACGGATGTCAAACTAGGAGGGGTTGGTGTAGCTCGGATCGACCGGTCGGATACCGGCCATACCAGGTGAGCTGGGTATGCGCCGCCCGTCCTGAATTCGTTTCCTGAACACGCCCCTCTGGGTAGAGCCATAAGCGTATATAGGCCTATGGGAGAGAAAGCTTGTCGAAAAGCGACTAAGTTCGTTAAAACGCATGATGCACATGTGCGCTAGGACGCTGTTTATATGGAGCACGTAGTTACGACCTAGATAGGATGGCGCTTTTAGTGTACCGAGATGGTACCCAGTAATCTTTATTGATTGCCTCTTCCCGTTAAATCTGGCATTAATCAAGACCAGAATTCAACGGCCTTTTCAAATCTGTAAACCATTTCAAAATCGGTTGTGAAATGGCTGAGTTATCCTCGGAAAACTCTTCATGATTATCTTCAAAATATTGCCGTGACGTCATAACCACGTGGACACAAAGCTTCTAGAATGTTCTAGAACGTTCGACTGCGCTAGGTGCCTAACAGGTTGGATCTGTACCAGCTACTACAAGTGTGACAGACAATACGCGTCTTCCTTCGCTATGTGTCAGATTTTTATCCCATAGCGTGCAGTTCTCCAACACACCGCACTAAAAAACTCTGCCCTGTCCGTCTTCAGAGCTGGCTGACGTACCCAGCACTTGTTTTGTATCCTCGTTTGCCTCTGACAACCCCCGCTAGTGATGGGCTGTTTACACCTTCCATCCGTGCCATCGGTGTACGGGAACTTTCTTCACCACGTAGTACTATCGTATCTTTTACTGACTGCTCGTTAGACATTCTATTAGGCCTAAGCACTAAGCGATGCACTCCCACCATGAGTGTTCTTGCGGAAGTCTTGTTTGCGGAAAGCAGCTTGCGGCAACCAACCTGCGAGAACTTTCCAGCTTCCAGAGAGCGCATCATTTCACGTCGACTACGGATCCACGTATCAATTTCAGTAACACAGTAGCCTAACTTAGGAATGACTACCAAGTATTCAAGTAATTATACTTCACAATTTAATTATTTCTCTATATAGGTTTTGTTAATTATATTGTATCCGCAATAACGGTCCCGATGACTAAAAGGAACTGTAACGATCTTAGGACCACTAGTTATAATTTCTGTATTTGTTGATAATTATTCTCATTTTCCTCAATGTGTTGCTAACCACACTATAGTAATGTTATAATGTTAATGTAATGTTAACCTGTACTGTTATATATATCTTGATCACTTGACACCCTATTGATTGTTCTGGTTAGATTATGTATATATATGGCCAGTGGCTATCCATTCATATGTTTTGTTTATTCATAGAAAATATAGGACTGCAGTGCACGTAGGAAACATTATACAGCAACACTTATATATGCAACACTTTCTCCAGCCACAAACAATTTTCCACTGAGGTCGCTGTCCGTGCCATAACTGTTTAACCTGGCATTCTACCGACTAAACCTTTTCTATTCAGCTCAATAGGATAGGTTCAAAATGATTAGAGACACTTTCTTCATTATATACTGTGTAATATACTCTTCTCTTCCGGTAGTGCGATAATCTATCCCCGCACTCCGGTAAGACTCATATGTAAGATTTTGTCTCTCTTCGTGTTCCACTCAGCCTTGTGGCTTCTTAATTGTTTGGACGTCCCTATCCGCACCATGATCCGACTCTGGGAAACTATTGGGGTTTCCGAGCAGTGATGGCCAGAGTGGGGTGTCACATACATTTCCCGTGTATCTTTGGATACTTAGTAGTTAGCACTTTAAAGGGGAACACAAGAAGGGTCACCATCGTTTGCATACAATACGCAGTTCTATTGTAGAGCCCATATTTAAGCTACTGTGTAAAGCTTTCCCCCGACATTTGTATATAAATCCGAGTAAAATGGTGTTAAAAACGCTATGTTGCTATAATTTTCTGTGAGTTAATTAAACCTATGACGTCATAGGTTGAATCCCATCTGACAAGAACCATAATAACGGCACTCTGAAGACAGGAGTGCGTGCATTTGGATGGTGATATCTCTATCGGTGATAATGCTATCGACATCATTTATATATGTACAGATTGAAGAGATTAAGACGTGTATCACACTATCGCAAATTTATGGAATGTATTTGTTATTTTCACACAAAAATTGCCGAACCGTAAGATGGCCATTTTCTATGAAGATACCTGCCAATTATATTAACATTACAAAATCTCAGGAAGTTTTGAGGCTAGTATAAAAACATAAGTACCTAAAGATGGACTGGATGTATGTACAAACTATTTAAACTCTCATAGTGATAGATGAAACTTTAATAACATTATCTGCCGTGGCCCCAGTGAGAGTGTTGATTCAATAGTGGCAATTATATTGAATTGCCTATACTATCGCGTCATTCATTTATCTCAAGTTCAAAACTTCATGTCAAAATTGGCACCACCAGAGAAATCAGACAAAGGACTGTTAGTATATATTCCTCAACATTTCCGCAAATATAGTTTATATATTCCTAAAACCGCTGAAGAAAATCCCCTTATAAAAACGCAATTCGCAATTTTATTGCGATAGCCTTGGATGACAGCGAGAAAAACGTTCAACTTATGACGTCATACGCCTCATCCGGGAATAGAAATTTAACCCATGTACCACATATTTAAATAAAGAAGATATATATTTCTAATTTGAGCCCAGATCTTACAATTATATTTTTGAAAACGTTACGGTCTGTAGATTCATTTTATACACAGTAGTATAGAGGGTCTGGTGATTCCCTTTAAGCCAATGTAGGAAAGCACTGCGAAAACACATGTATTAATTATTATCTTATTTACTGACAATCCTTCTGCACCGCAATGCAACACCGGCAACTTGTATATAAACCTAATGACAGGTAAAACGGTTAATTCCATAGGACCCGGTGACGGGCGAGATGCGCATCCCCACCGAATTCTGTTAAAATGTCTGGGCATGATATTTAGATCTGCCACGCCCTTGCGGGAAGGACATTTACGGTGGGAATTCGTCTCTCTTACCCCCACCATAACGATAAGAGAGATGGTCTAATAATGCTTGTGTGAAATGTAACCCATGTCTTGTAATGTTTTATGTGGTTGCGGGGTGGGATGTCCGGATTCTTATCCAGTTCGGAGATCCTGCTATGTAACATGTATGAGCGCTGTCACTAGTATTGGTGTCTTTGGGACATCTGTTCTCCGCGACAGCCTTGTCTAATAGCTAGGTAGATATCAGCCAGTTGCGGCCTAAACTAATTCTCGTTCTAAAAACAACTAAAAGGAATTAAGCGAAGCAGAAGGTCCACAGAAATAAAGCGGAAACTACTAATACAGTAAACCAAGAACTACATGAGACGGTGACAAGGGAATCCATCGGGAATCCTCCGTCCTGTCTTCACGTAATACAGTACGCATCCCTATAGTCATAATCTCACTAGGTATGGTCTTTTCTTTCTAAAGCATTTTTGATTGAAATATTACGGTAGACCAATTTTTACCTACCTTTCTTCTTCCGCTTTAAGCAGTGGCGACACCTTCCCGAGATGGAGGCCCACGCGAGGCACTTGCCTCTCGCAAGGATTCAGCGATGACGGTCCATGCCAGGATAATACTCCTCACCCAAACTAGCACTAGGAGTAGTGCCCGCGTGAGGCACATCACTTTTTCGTCTGAGATAGCCTTCTTCCTTTCAGCTTAGAGGTATAGTAACTTATATTAAGTTAAATAGCTATGTCTCGTGTACGGGAGCCTCCCTTGCGGGGATACCTCTGCGGACCTACGAGTCTGTGTGGTACCTCCGGGAGTCCAATGTTTAAAAGTTCATCTACCTGCCTCTATGTCTTGTGTTTTCGTATGCTCTTACTGTAGTTTTATCTAGCATATTTTCAATTAGTTAGGTAAACGCATTGTATAGACTTATATTTTTGGGTCACCAAATAAAATCTTGTAAGACCATAGATCACGAAATTGCTATGGATAGGCATACTGGTGACACAAATTCTTGGGATGAGACCGTTGTGTTTAATGTTCGCTACAATGGTCCCACGGCCCCACCGGAACGATTGAGTTCCACCGGCCTTAGGAGCCGGTTTTTGTTTCCCGCAGGGCAGTCTCATTCAAGGTCCGTCACCCTGAGACCGGATGCTAACCAGCATCATCACTCGTCGTGAACTTATGGCGCGGTAAGTCAACATGAGACATCGGAACGGCCTGACACTACCCGGCGAGCTACAGTATGCCGCCTACACCATGATTAGTCACAAAGTATATATTGCCTCATTAATTTGTGATGGCTGGTTGAGAACCTGTACTCAGATAATATTCAAGTATTTGTTTATTTGCTTGTTAGCTGATTACCTACAATATCTTAGAGCAAAGAGTATGTGTCTTCGCACCATAGTCTGTCAAGGCGATTCTTAAAACAGTTTTGGAAGCGTCTGACAAAAAAAGGTAACCTTTTTTATTATGGCACGTGCTTGGTAATACCAGAAACTTATTTTAAAAAAACCTTAGTCCTACAGCAACTGCACAATAATGCATGACATCTGGCTGTAGAGAGCACTAAGAAACACATTAAAACATGGTTCCATTGACCTGACATCCACACATCTGCAACTGCCTAGGTGGCTCGGTGCGAGCCCTGTCAGAAGCACACCACTGGCCCCTAAAACCAGCACGATGCCTTCTGCAACTGTCTTGTATGAGCGCCAATGAAACATGTAGATATAGAATCTTATGCCTGTTACTTACTACGCACGATGGCAATAAAAAGATCATTGTCATCCAAGATTATTTCACCACGTGGGTTGAAGTGCTAGCCATTCCTGATCAGGAAGCAGCCACAGTGGCAAGCACCATAGTCAACAAGTCTTTTATCGGCTCGGCGTCCTTACGGAAATCCACAGCGATCATGGACGCAATTTCAAGAGCCATCTGTTTCAAGAAATGTGCAAGCCCTTGTACATCAAGAAAACATATACCTCGCCATTTCACCCACATAGTGATTGCATTGTCGAGCGTTTTAATCAGCTGCTGGCAGCTATGCTCTGGAAGGAATTTGACGCCAATCAGCGTGATTAACGGCTACTGAACATCAGTACATTGTAGTACAGTTTTTTTACTCCCGCCTTCGGTAGAGAGTTGTCACAATATGTTTAGACGTAGTGATGCCAAGACTAACCCACGAATTAAACAGTCTATCATTATATGCAGAACTTCTGCATAGCCACCTAGCAGAAGCCTATCAGACCATCAGTGACGAACTGCAAGTTGTACACAGACGCCAGAAGACGTGGCACGATAGGCAGGTTCACGGTGGACCTTATCAGTCCGGAGACAGAGTGTGGGTGCAAGACCACAGATGCACCAAGGGCCTGGCTCCAAAACTCCAATACAAATGGAAGGGGCTATGGGGCACAATGTAGTGTCTAATGAACGTTACCTACGCCCTGATAGATCTGTCTGGTACTGTGCACGTTCTCCACTTTGACAAATAAAACTAAAACGTTATCATGGAGAACGGCAAGAATCTAATGACATAGATGATTCCATGCACAGTCACTTTGCTACTGTAGCTCACGGGGGGGGGGGGGGGTACCTGCTGGTCCACCGATAAATATCCGCCCATCGCACCGCAGGTGCACGATGACTGGCATAGCTGGTTATCTGCGGATCTCTGGGTTTGCGGATCCCGTATGATGTCTCTCCACGGTGTACAAAGACCGACTTCTAGAGCCGGAGGAACACTGATGTTCCAGTGGGCCATACGACCATTGCCGCCGAAATTGAACCACACGGTGTCGTCCCAACTATTTGTGTCACCGGTGTGTTTATCCATACTAATTTAGAGAATGGAACAATTAGAATAATATACTAGAAATATAAAT
The DNA here is from genome assembly GCA_034401795.1 of Chaetoderma sp. LZ-2023a. Taxonomy (NCBI): domain Eukaryota; kingdom Metazoa; phylum Mollusca; class Caudofoveata; order Chaetodermatida; family Chaetodermatidae; genus Chaetoderma; species Chaetoderma sp. LZ-2023a. The sequence goes on along the minus strand of JAVVLW010002392.1, from coordinate 47,726 downwards.
AAGTACTATGTAAGAGAAGCATCCGCATAAGAGATCACTGAGTAACTTAATATAAGTTAATATACCCCTAACATACACAGAGAGAACACTGTTGCTGCGAGAGGAAAGTACCTCACGTGGGCCTCCATCACCGAATGCTTCATGATGGTGTGAGAGGAAGGTGCCTCGTGTGGGCCTCCATCACAGGAATTCTCGCTGTTGCAAGAGGCAAGTGCCTCACGTGGGGCTCCGTCACAGGAAAATGCCTTCGATGCCGAAGCGGAGGAAAAGAGTTGGCAAAAAGGGACACTCTTTTGTTCAACAGAAAATGCTAAGTGCTGAAAATCCTAGTGAAGCCATAATTAACGTGATGCATACTGGTTTACGTGAAGGCAGAACTAGCGATTTCCGAAGAATTCCCATGTCACTGTCTTATGTAGTTCCAAGATGCTGTATTGGTAGATGCCACTTTATTTATGCAGGCCTTCTGCTACGGTCTAACCTACCAGTTAGTTGTTAGAAATGAAAACTAGCTTTGGCCACAAGTGGCAGGGATTCCTACCTATCATTATATACAGCTGTCCAATCCAGTGGCGGATTAAGGTTGCGCGAGGCCGTAGGCACAAGACCATGCGGGGGGGGGGGGGCCTCCCCGGAAAAATGTTAAATCTAGACGCTCTGTGGTGCAATCTGACGTATATTTGGCATCATTTTAGTTAATTATTATAGGCTTTATAGCAGACAAAATGGGTTTGACTGCCGAGTTTTTTTGCAGACAACATTTCCCATACGCCATATCTCCGACCATGTTAAATATTTTAAAAACAATTTGGCTGAAAGTTGCTGGTTCCCGAGCCACCAACAGCTTTCAGTCAGATTATTTCCAAAATATTCAATAGAATATGTAATGTTTCGTACATAATACTTAATTTCGGTTTTCATGGATTATTCGGCGAAAGGGTTAGAATTATATGTTTAACCCAAACGGACATTGTTTGGGCATATTAAGGTATATATTATTGACCCGATAGATGCAAGGGTGTAATATACAATTTACAATTTGTAAAAAATATGCATATAGCCAACAGTGACAACGTAGCTTTAATTTAGTCAGTAACATTGTAACAATGTTTCTTTGCCTCAACCTTGCCTTTCTTTAAATTTTACGAAAAACACTCGGCTATCCACAGTATGACTATGAGAAACAATGAATGACAGAATGTAGGCCTACTGATTCCCGATCAAAAACCGTTTAACAGTGCTTTGGACCGCTTCCACTAACTCACTGAGGCAACAAAAATTACTTTCCACGTGTGCGTCACGCCATCAGGTGATCATCGCGTTTGTTTAGTCTACTCGGGTAACTCGGCTCGGCCGCTCGAGCATTGTTACAATCGATATTTAAACAATAAAACGAGACTATAAACAGAATAACATAGGTCACTGACATAAGGCCATGATAAGGCAATAATCTATTTTGGAGATATTGACCGAGTGTCTCTTCGTTGCGTTATGTAGCTTGCCTAAAGAAAACGAAAACAGAAAATATTTTTTGTCCAAGTGCGAGGCCCCATTCAAGTGCGAGGCGCTAGGCTACTGCCTCGTTAGCCTCGTGGATAATCCGCCCCTGGTCCAATGGGCGCAGATGCTTAGCTTCCCGTAGGTCACTTCAAAAGAGCATCTACCTCCACAGACAGTATGCATACATGTTACATCGCAACGCATCCGAATTTGATGGAAATCCGGCTACCTTGCTCCGTAACCACATAAAACATCACCTGGACAATGGCTACATTTCACATAAACAAGTTTGATCACTGACATATCGCTAAGGCGGGGATAGAGAGGTGAATATCCATCGCGAGCGTCCTTCCCATGAGGGCATGACCGATTCCAAGATCCTTCCCAGACACTCCAACGAGTTGGATGGAGATGTACATCCGATCCGTCACCGATTCCTACAGATCTAACTTTTGACCTGTCATTAGGAGTAAGTTCCAATGCGCCCAGATATGCACTGCGGGCCAGTAAATAAACTATCAAACTCACATTTATAACTATATGTTTTCGCAGTGCTTTCCTTCATTGGCGGGGTTATCTAGCTAACAAGTATCCGAGGATACGGGGGAGATGTATGTAAATCAGCACTTTAACCATCACTGCTTGGAAATCTCCGATAGCTTCCCAGGGTCAGATCAGACCAATGTGCTGATAGGGAATTCCAACAATTATAAAGCCATATGGCTGGTGGATCGTGGAAAGAGACAATAACTTGATATATACGAGGCCCTATAGGTATTCGGTCAATTTTACACAATCTTGCCGGAGTGTGGGGCTACATTACTGCAACAGTAAACGAAGAAATTGTCCCTAACCGCTTTAACCTATCCTATCAAGCTGAATAGTAAGGTTTAGTAGGCAACATGCCGGGCTCAAACAATTAGAGCACGATCAGCGACCTCAGTATAAAATTGATGATGGCGGGAATAAGTGAAGTGGATATAAATGTTGCTGTTTAGTATTTCCTAGCGTACTGCGGTCCAAAGTTTTCTACAATTAAACAAAACATATTAACTGGATGGCTATCTGTCATATACAACTAACCAATGCAATAAGTAGATTGTAATTAAATTAAGTAAATAAGTATCATAGACGGATAAACTTAGACCAGGAAGGCACCTATTAGGCACCTATTAGTCATCAGTACCAAATACGGAAATAATAATTAGATGTACAATAGTATAGTTACTTGAGTATCTAATAGTCATCGGTACGGACCAGGCTACTATGTTACTGAAATTGAGGCGCTAACATATTCATGGCGCGAGTCGACACGTTCTCTGGAGCTGGAGAGATTTCCGCAGACGATTCCCGCAACTGGTTTCCACAGGTAGGCTCCACAAGCTGACTCCTCCAGGCAAGTAGATATGGTACACACTCAGGACAGTGAAGCAGAGCAGTGAAGTAACATCTATTAGCTAGTCTCTGTAACTAAATCACAATTTATGCGGAAGTGAGAAGGTTTTCTGCCCAGTGACGGAAGTAGTTAAGTTGAAGGTTGCCCATTAACAGAGACAGCGGTATACATTGTTAAGCAGTTATATAACTTGGCACACTGTGCGGGATGCATCGCATAGCTCTTGCGGCGCACCTAGCAAAGTCCACCAGACTGGGGTCAAAAAGTTAATTAAAACACACACGACATACAGTGGGGAATTTAGTGTCCACTTTTCAACGTGGTCGGCAGATCCGGCGAGTCGTCCACCAAGAATCACCGTCGCTCTACATCATGTAGGGTTACATTCCGGGCCCACACGGCCCCTCCCGCAGAAGTTGCGTTCGGAAAGTCTGGATGCGGAAGGTCTAACTTTAAATTAGTTTATTATTCCTGGATGGCCGTCCGGAAGTATCCAAAATTCTGTGGAAATCTAGGACGTCCTACCACCGCGGAAGTGCTGGGATCTGTAAGACACCGGTTGAAGTGAAGATCACAGTAGGTCAGCAGTTACATCCGTCATCCTGGTGGTCCAGTCGTCCTGTGACGCTCCTGATCCTCGATTTTTCACCTCTTTTATACTGGCTGTGAGGTCAGAGCTGGGCGCCTCAACCAATTATCGGCCGAGCACCAGCCAATCAGTGTGCTGGTATACTAGTGACGTATCGACCACGTGTACAAATCACTCTGTATTTAGTTTATTTATATACACGCGACTACGACGTTATAGCAATATTCTAAGCATAATTTAGCGGGGAGCTTCGACGATAACGCAGCCATTTCTGGCCCGATTCTGAAATGGTTTACAGTTTTAGAAAGCTCGTTTAATTCTGGTCCTAATCGCTACCAAGAACAACGAGAACGGATGAATTACAAACATTTACGAGTACCTACTCCGTACACTATAGTCATGCACGCGCTTCCAATTCCAAGACGTGTTGTCAGGGAAGCTCTGACGCGCGCGCATGCGCACTACGCGTTTTATCGGACAGCCGATTTTGACGAGAAACCTCTCTCATAGGGCCCAAGCACGCGTACTATCCTACCCAAGGGGGGGGGGTGCTTGGAGCGAATCAGAGTGAGCGTTCCGTACCCTGCTTTGCTGGGATGGTCAGTACCCGTCCGGTCAGTCCGCGATACACTACTTATCAACCCTGATACCCACAGCGCATCCAGTAATAGTGTATCAGCAATGGGTATGACGCCAGCTAGCACCAGTAATAGCCTAGCAAACGAACTAAGTGCCAACACAGAAACATGTAAAAATGTTCCTGAAGTTACAAGTCCTGATTTGACTTATGCACCATGAAAAACTAAGACAGACACAATTTCTGTCTTGTGGCATAATCCAAGTCGTCAAAAGGTAGCGCCAGCCGGTTACGCTCACTTTCTTAACCGGATTGAGCCGATAACATTATGGGCTGACGCACTGAATGCCATCAACGTTACTAAAATCCAGTAATGTGCCGCCCCCCCCCCCCACCCCACAACCCCATAACCCCAGAAACAAAGAGAAAAACATCATACTGGTGGGAACAACGTAAAAGGCACTCTACAACATAGACGCCTCACGAAGAGTACACGTGGCGCTATCAAGGTAGCTGTCAAGGTAGCTGCACCATGCACTATCAAAATAAGGATCGTACGCTGTACAAGGAGCCAAGTTAGGGATTTAAATAATTTAAGTCCACCAGAATAACGCTAATGGTGCCTTGTTAAACAAACAGACGCACAAACCAGAAAGAAAATAGGGAACTATGTTTTATGAACATACATCATGCTAGATCCACGACATTTGAGGAGAACTTAGCCAAACAGGTGAAACAAAATCCTAAAGCCATCTGGAAATACATGAAGTCCAAGTGTAATACTAAAGAGAGGGTATCTGACCTATACACAAATCCAAATGACAAGAAGTCAACCTTGAGGGTAAATGATAAGGAAAAAGAAGACGTTCTGGCAAAGTTCTTTTCGAGTGTCTTCACAATTGAACCAGATGAAGACAAGCCTAAAACCGAACAATGTTACTTAGGAAATGTGCTGATGCTGCTTCACATAACTGCGGAAAGGGTCGAGAAGGCATTAAAGAAGGTAAATATTTGCAAATTACCAGGACCAGATGGGATTAGTCCCTAGACACTCCGGGAATTGGCAGAACTCCTAGCTGCACCTCTAGAAAATAGTTATCAAACATCAATTAGAATGCAGCTGTGCCCAAAAGTTGGACAGAAGCCAGGATATTAGCATTCTTTTTTTTAAAGAGGCCACAAAGACATAGACCCGCGAATCTGACGTTTATACTCTGCAAACTACTAGACGGTGTAGTGAAAGATCATATAATGAACTATCTTCTAGAAAGCGGGCCTTCAGTCCAAAGCAAATCGGCTTTATTAGTGTCAGATCCACAACACTTCAACTTCTACATACATGTCTTAGACAAATGAACAAAGGCGATAGATGAGGGTCACACAGTGGGTGCCATATATCTGGACTTTAAGAAGGCGTTCGATACAGTGATTTTGGATAAAATAAAGGCTTACAACATAGACGACCCAATTCATGGGTGGATTTACCAGTGATAGGAAGCAGCAGGTTATCATAAATGGAGAATGGTCAGGTTGGATGGACGTCACCAGTGGGATACCACAAAGAAGTGTGCTAGGCCCCTGCTCTTCGTGATATACCCCAATGACGTACCAGGCTGTGTCTATTCAGACGTATACTTATTTGCAGATGGCACTAAAAGCTTCCATACGATTCTAAAAGATGAAGACTCTGCGGCTCTGCAGACAGATTTAGACGCACTAGCTGAATGGTGTAATACATGGCTACTCCGGTTTCATCCAGATAAGTGTACCAGTATGAGTTTTGGAAAAAACACAGAATGAATCATACAAGTACCACATTGCAGATGGAAGACGCCATGATATCCACCAGTCTAAGGATGAAAATGATATCGGCGTAATCATTGGTGACGGATTGAATTTTGAGAGGCACATCCGTGAGAAGGTGAGCAAAGCAAACACCGTGTTTGCCATCATCAACCGCGCATACTTAAATCTAAATGAAGACGGGGAGACCGGAAGTCACGGCAGTGTACATCAGTATGCAGATGAAGACCTGACCAGAGAAGCATACGCCTGTGGTCAGAAACAACATAAGTAATAAATAAACATAAGTGGACATATTTATTGTAGTCTTCACATGAACCGTCCTCCAACAAACATGCTACAAGACGGACAAAGAGTTGCTAATTAACCCCACCGTGGCCTCGCGTCAGCCGTGGGGTGTTCGAACCCGGGAACACGCTACCGACGCATTCCTTCTTACAATATATTTTTCAGTCAGGCAGCGATGAGGTCAAAAGTGAGTATTCCTTCACCATGCTTACATTAACACTTGCGTCTAGCGACTCCGGTAAAAAAAGAAAACAAGTTGCTCTCTGCATGCTACACGTTTTATTGAAAAGTATCAAATCATTTTTGTAACAAGGGTCTGAAATCCGACATTAATCAAGGATGCTGACCATTTTGAAAATGATTTCTTCGAAACGAAGACATCTAATTAAAGGGTCGCAGAAAATGTAATAGTATCTAAAGTACATGCTTTTCTATTTAGTCCTAGCTAGTTACACTAATTAAACCCATGCTCTAGAAACCACATTGTATGCTTCTACGTTTTGGGACACATGTCTTGTGAATAAAAAGCGAAGCGTCCATTGCTAGCTATGCCCATCTATTTCTAGCTAAGCTCTGTCCACGTTTTGCACGTGTTTGAGTCGATTTGAAACTTTCAACCATTTGACACTCATATCAGCCAAACACCGCTTCGGCAGTGGTCTTGCGAAATGTCCATTTGCAGAGCAAGAGAAGACTATTTTTGAAAATGTACCACTGGAATGGTTGGCTCGATAACCGAGCCAGTCATTCCAGTGATAAATTTTCAAAAATAATCGTCTCTTGCTCTGCAAATGGACATTTGCTATGAGAAAATTAAAATTTTCTTGAAAGAATTTAAGGGTTAAATGCATGAATTCCCAGAATCAACATTTCAAAATACAGGTAGTTGTTGAATATTTTGAAATTAATTTGACCCGGGGTGGGGTGGGTGGGGTGGGGGTGGGGGGGGGGGGGGGCGTGATGTTGCTGCCGAGATATTAATGTAAATTCATCAAAGATATACAATTCCTACACTTCAGTGACGGACTTTTCGATTTTCATGACGAAGCCACGTCATTTTAATTGGGACGTCAGTTAAGAGTAACGTATTCGATTATGATGTCAGATACTTGACTAACAGACCTGATAGCTCCATCCACTGTGCGGTCTTCTCACAACCATGTAGGCCTAGCGTATCCATGCACCACTAGTAGTCTAAGCATGCCATTACAGCTATGCTGCGGAAACTATATTTTTTTATGAATTGTATTTTTACATAGTGATAATTTTAATTAATACGTACTGATTTCAATGAAAGTCAATCCCGAACGACTTATTGTCACAAGGTATTGTTGACCTGTTATCTCAAACTTGATGCGAATCTATGCGGTCGTTTTAAATTCATTCTTCAGAAACGAAAGGGGTGTGGGGTTAGTGGGTGGGGAGGTGGGTGGAAGCGGGTGGTTTGGGGCAAATCATTCTTGAAGTGGGGGTTAATTTTCACACGCACGCACACATGCCCAACACCGCCCTCCCTACGTACACCCCACCCCACTTCCACCCCGTGGCGCCGCCATTGACGACAACAAACCAATCTAAACATAGAGCCGTAGCGTCGCGCTATGCTATCTCGCTCCCGTTTAGCGTAGGAGATCTCGCGAGAACACGAATGGACAACGAACATGCCTCCAAGCTTTACTCGTCGGATAAATTCTATCACGCCAACCGCATGCGCGATATTCATTCTCACCTGGCGAGATTATGTCAAGTGAGAGAAACCAAGCGTGTAGAATAATAGCCATGCGGATATCTAGGCTTTTTACGCTGTTTATTGACTGAGCTGACTGGTCGATCGATTATGACTGTAGCTACACAACGAGTGGCTTTAGCTTACTGATAGGAAGATATAGGGTTAAATATCGTTCGTCTATGCGTACTAGTCAATGTCGTTAGGCTATAGTATTTGAATATAGCGTCAGATCTATACTACCAATCTGCCAATTTAGTGAACACATATACATATATCAAATAAAATATGTTGTTATGTAGTTAGCCTCTGGTTTTGTCCTAACGTTTAAATGCCTCTGATCAATATAGGAATGAACATTCTCAGGCGATACAGTTATAAAGCTACATTGGCCTATGCGTATTGGGCCAAGGATCGGTCTTTGCCAGTGTAGAGGAGGCTGTCGGGAATTTGTCACCCTTTTAAACATATTTAATTTAAACGGTTCATGATATAAAGAGTAGAAAAGGTAAGTCTTGTTTATTATTATATCATAATGGCGGCGAGTGAGGAGGCGCTGCACGGCCACCCTACCCGCCTTTTGAAAATGGAAGGTGTGGATTCAATTCAAGTAAATTGTATTAGCTTATTTATAATATTACTTACAAGGTGCGTGTAGGTGGCCCATCAAAGGCAGGGAGCCTACATATAACATTTATGCATGACAAGATTACAAACGATGAATACACAGGAGAGATTAGACAATTACAAACATGTATCCGTTCTGCTTGATAGTCTTTAATCCTTGCGTTTATTTCTGTTATTTAATTTTACCGCTTTCTTCGTATGGCGAAAAAAGCATCATAGAAGTATTGTCTTACTTAGTAAAATGTTGTAGACATTTAAAACATTATAGATAATTTTATCTATAGTGTTTTAACCAGAGTTCGTGGCTAATCGAAATACCATAGTAAACCTAAGGGGGTGGGGGGGGGGGGGGGTGGGGGTATCAAGATATAGCCCACACGGGCGAGCATTAAACCTGCCGCCTATGGCTTAATCTGGGCAAACCTGATTATGATTATGATTCAATGCTGTGTCATGTGGGAAAGGGACAGTTGGAAGGGGGTCTTCGTGTTCATTAGTTTATTATTATTATTATTATTATTATTATTATTATTATTATTATTATTATTATTATTATTATTATTTTTATTATTATTATTCAGTGATATACATTTACTTGACAGTTGCAATTATTATTATTATTATTATTATTATTATTATTATTATTATTATTATTATTATTATTATTATTATTATTCAGTGATATACATTTACTTGACAGTTGCAATTATTATTATTATTATTATTATTATTATTATTATTATTATTATTATTATTATATTTTGTTACATTAGGCCTATTAGCAGTAGAATTGAAATTAATTGAATAAACTGGCTGTTTTGTTTCTCATAACATTTTAATTAATTAAGTGATTGGTCATTTTTGGGGGAAACCATGCTTATCTGAGCTCTGGTGATAGACACCTATTAAAAGTAGGACCGAAATTCGTAGTTCGTAATTTAACTGGGGCAGGCATTAGGCCTATAGGGTAAATATAAAGATTGTGCAGATTAAGCCATAGGCGGCAGGTTTAACGCTTGCCCGTGTGGGCTATATCTTGATTCCCCCCACCCCCTTAGGTTTACTATGGTATTTCGATTTGCCACGAAATCTGGTTAAAACACTATAGATAAAATTATCTATAATGTTTTCAATGTCTACAACATTTTAATAAGTAAGACAATACTTCTATGATGCTTTTTTCGCCATACGAAGAAAGCGGTAAAATTAAATAACAGAAATAAACGCAAGTTACCGCTTTTTGTGAGGGGTAAGAATAAGGATATAGCCCATCCGAATTACGGTATGGACCGTAATTCACTGAAATTTTACGTTCTAGCATGTGATGTCATCCGAATTACGGTCTGGACTGTGAATCAAAACTAAATTATGTTCTTGCATGTGATGTCATCTGTATTAAATTACTATCTGGACCGTGATTCAACCTGAATTACGTTCTAGCATGTGATGTCATCCGAATTAAGGTGTGGACTATGATGCAAAACTGCATTATGTTCTTGCATGTGATGTCATCCGAAATTCGGTCTGGACGGTTATTCAAAATGAATTACGTTCTAGCATGTGACGTCATCCAAATTTCTGTCTGGCGTGTGATTTTAAAACTGAATTATGTTCTTGCATGTGATGTCATCCGAATTACGGCCTGGACCGAGATTCAAAGTGAATTATGTTCTAGCATGTAATATCATCCGAATTACGGGCTGGACTGGGATTCAAACTGAATTATGCTCTAACACGTGATGCCATCTGAATTACGGTCTGGACCATGGTTCCTATGTTCTAACATGTGATGCCATCTGAATTACGGTCTGGACCATGATTCAAACTGAATTATGTTAATAGCATGTGACATCATCCGAATTACGGTCTGGACTGTGATTCAAAACTGAATTATGTTCTTGCATGTGATACAATCCGAATTACGGTCTGGACGGTGATTCAAACTGAATAACGGTCTAGAATGAAATTCAATCTTGATCCGAATTACGGTCTGGGCCGTGATTCAAACTGAATTACTTTCTGGCATGTGACGTCATCCGAATTATTGTCTGGACAGTGATTCAAACTGAATTATGTTCTAGCGTGATGGTATCCGAATTACTGTCTGGAACGTGATTCAAACTGAATTATGTTCTAACATGTGATGTCATCCGAATTACGGTCGGGATTGTGATTCAAAGCTAAATTATGTTCTTGCATGTGATGTCATCCGAATTACGGTCTGGACTGGGATTCAAACTCAGTTATGTTTTAACATATGATGACATCCTAATTAAGGTCTGGACTGTGATACAAAACTGAATTACGTTCTAGTTGTGATGTCATCCGACTTACGGTTTGGACTATGATTCAAACTGAGTTATAAGATGCAGCCCGAATTTTGTTCTAGCAATAAGATGCAGTCCGAATTATGTTCTAGCAATAAGATGCAGCCAGAATTATGTTCTAGCAATAAGATGCAGCCCGAATTATGTTCTAGCAATAAGATGCAGCCCGAATTATGTTCTAGAAATAAGATGCAGTCCGAATTATGTTCTAGGAATAAGATGCAGTCAGAATTATGTCCAGACCGTATTCAGATGTCATCACATGCGGTTGACATCACATGTTAGAACATAGTACAGTTTGAATTAATGTCCAGAGCGGAACTATTGGTTACGTGGCTAAAAACCCGTAATCTGTTATTAGCTTACGCAGATTTCCCAAATTCGTAATATATAGGCCTATAATGGCGGCGGGGTGAGTGGCTGCTTCGCGCCAACCAGCCCCTCCCACACTTTTTCAAGGTGGAAGTGGGGGGTTATCTTAGCACGGTCATCTGTGCTGTCAAATTCGCTAAATTTGCTGTGGGAAACAGGTATAGTTAGGAAACATATTCGTGATATTAATAATACGATTTACCACTCAGAATCTAGAAACTGTCTTCTCGGAGTTTCTGGAGTTTTTGTCTCGCCTGCGAAGCAAGAAGCAAGACATAGGTATCACTTTTCCTACGATGGCGGCAACGGCGACGGCGGCTGCGACGGCGTCAACGTTAAAGTTTATGTTACGTTTTTCGAATGACAATTTAGTCACTGACGAGTTATCGGATTTCCATAAAACATTACAGATTTTCTCTATGCAATGGTTAGAACTATTCTGCATCAAATTGAAATCGATTTTCAAAATTTCCTCCAGATTTTTACACAGTTTGGACTTAGTTAACCATGCTTAATTTTACAATTTACTGACTATCGAGTTATCATATTTCCATAAAACTCCTATACGATCGTTAGGACTCGTGTGTACCAAAAAGAAATACATTTTCAAACGTTTTCCATTCTTTTCTGCTTTTAAATATAGATAATTTTATGCATTCAGGTTAAGGATTTTTGCTGCGGTTACAGTCGTTTCAAACAGCATTTTCATCATCAAGAGGTTATCCGATTTGAATAAAACTTAATACAGATTCCTTCTATGTGATGATTATATATATAAATTGTTATAGGTTGTGATGGACCACCGGATGCAGTCATTTTAAAATGAGGATCTACTTGTAGATGGAAAATGTCTATGGTATTACCCAACAGATAAGCGTAGCTTTGGAGAAGCATAGCCTTAAGAATGAACCATAAATCCGCACTGTCTGGTAGTTTAATTCCGCGGAATACTTGTTTTAAAAAAAAATTTCTTCCAGGGAACTGAAATATCTGTCTTATCAGAAGTCCATAATACTAATAGTATATGGACCTCTGGCCGTACCATTTTCTGGTCCATTTAATAGGGGCATAGGAACAATAATAGTATAGTGCACATCATTCATCTGCATATTAAACCTATCTCTCACCAAGGTGACTGATTAACAGTTTCCACATTGCGGCCATATGTGCAATATATATAGGGTAGGCCTAGTCCTGCGTGAACTGGGCTGGGTGAATAGAGATGTTCACTTTGAAAACGGCGTCGGTATAAAATGTAAAGTTACCAAGACAACGACAACATTGAACGAGGATATGTTCAAATTGTAGGCAACACGTAGGGATATATAAATGCATACATGTATCTTGTTTTTGGTGTAGCCGTAGGCCTATCTAACCAACTTGACCGTAGCCAAAAAATGTTTTATTTAGATATAATTATGTAGGGCCTACGTTAATTAAAATTATATCAATATAAGGTACACGTATTGAATGTATATTGTATCGTGTACACTCAAAGGCCATGGTTTATTGTGAATGATAAACTATCTACCTATATATTACTATTCTTATATCTTATGCATGTAATATGTTATCTTCGGAATGGGTCGTTATAGTAAGATAGTATATAGACAATTAGTAGGCAATAATATTAGATATCATATTATCAGTGGTAACTGCTAATGGATAGACAGACCTTGCTTTTGCAAACTATGGTCCAATAGATTATATGGCCCCTTGTATATTTTTTCTTATCATAATCTTGTTTAACTCCAACAATACATCTCAGAACTAAATTAACATGATCCCAAAATAAAAACAAAAACATGTTGGTTAGTACAATTTTGAACACGATGTAAGAAATGTTGAATATATTGAATATAGTTGGATTTGAGGGCAATGCTGCCTTACGTTTTAAGTTATTTCCGAACTGTATTGTACCTATAGACATCTTGGGCTTGAGATCTGAAGCTTCTTGGCCCCTCGTTTCTTCTGGTCATTACCTTCTTCAATAAAGTCTATTGCGTAGCGCAATGATTGATTCCGCCAGAACTTTACATCTCCCGTGAAGGTATTTAGCCTACGGATTTCACACTTAATGCTGTCGCCGAAAGTGAATTCCAGCCATTGGCAAGTCTGTTCGAGAAGATTTTTCTTACTTTTCTGTAATCATTTTTGCGGCTGGCTGGATGGATGGATGGATGAGGATGATTTACACCCGGTATGTTGACAATATTTCTGTATGCTCGAAACTATACAATAAGTGCAAATTATAATCAATATGATTTAAAATGAATCTGTGTGTATATAATCATATTACGTATATCAACAAATATATCATATTAGATGAGGATGGATACAACTGAATCTGGTTTGGATAATTCTAATGCGATGTGGGGTTAACAGTGATAGCGCGTGCCAATTTAGCTAATACTTATTAATCAATGGAGTGTATTTTCCATTATTTTATTAACCAAATCCTGGAGACAAGGTAACTGTAAGCATCTGCAATGAAGTGCAATATCAGCGTACATGAACATTGCTTTCAGAATGGACACCGGTCAATTATTTTGTTTACTCGTGTCCATCGATATACACTTCCTAACAGGGTGTGAAGTATGTTCGTTAGAATCATATAGAATCAGAATTGTCAGTGGTTTGTATCTTACTACAATGCTTCCTTACAAGTGGGTAAGAAGATGGTTTGTGTTCATATTGGTGATCGTCCTGATGCTAACTAGTAGTAATTATGGGCTGGGCTTTGTTATGGGGTTTTCTTGTTCGTCCGATCCTACATCTGAATTGGTTTTCACTGTAAGGACGAGTGCGCAGTGAATATCTGAAATCAGTGGGCAGTAGTCGAGGACATTAATTCTGTAATTTTATTAACCCTTTAATGATAAAATTTGTTAAGAAATTAAAAATATTTACTTATTGAAGTTCATTTGCAGGCCAAGAGAAGACTATTTTTGAAAATTTACCACTGGAATGACTGGCTCGGTTATCGAGCCAGTCATTCTAGTGGTAAATTTTCAAAAAACCCGTCTCTTGGCCTGAAAATGGTTCCTCAAGACCACTACAGATGCCGGTTTTTTGGCGGCTTCGTCGTAAAAGGGTTAAAGGGTGGATAAGACGCTATATATAGCGTAGTCTATAACTGTTTTATGTTGGTAGTTGGTTACATTTCCTATATTTTTGTCGCTACCTTTTCCGCCATTTACTATAAACAGTTTCATGAATCTACATCAGATGTATTCCGTCCATTTCTTGTGTAACGTTATTTATGGAAGCTGAATTGATGACCCCGAGTTGCTGTGTTCCTGAACTCGGAGTCAACGTTTTCAAATGTATACAGTCGGTCACCGCCAGTTAACCATTTCAACTGAACACAACCTAGGAGAGAGCAGATACAAAATTATGTTAACTAATTTGAAATAATTTGCTTGGGAGCAACACAAACCAGTCAAATTAGTTTTCAAATAATCATAAGCTTCCATATATACGTGCTTTTTAAAATTGGGATATTGAGATTTCATGATTATTTTGTTCAGAATAAACGTATTGACGATCACAAATAAAACAAAAAACCCCATCCCTCTTCAAGATGACAAACCAATAAATGAGATTTATCAGAATATAGCGATTTCTTCCTCAGACGCAGACCAGTCATCCTATGATGAGAAATGGAGTTATTGTTCGGAAATCAATTTTCAACATGGCCACCAATGGCTTGTGGCCATGCTGGAATTAGGATAGTCCTCGAATTCGATAGGTTTCTTCTCCAGGCCTAATCCAAACACGCTATAAAATTTCAAAGCAATCCGATAAATGGTAACGCAACTATCATCCGGAAACCAATTTTCAATAAGGCCGCCAGTGGCTGGCAGCTATTGTGTATTTCAGATCATCGTTAATTTCGATAGGTTTCGTCCCCAGACCTAGTCCAACCACCTTATTAAGTTTCAGAGCGATCCAATAAACGGTAATGGTAACACAGCTATGGACCGGAAACCAGTTTTCAATATAGGCGCCAGTGGCTGGCAGCCATCGTTGAATTCAGATTATCGTTGATTTCGATGAGTTTCTTCTCCAGACCTAGTCCAGCCATATGAAGTTTCAAAGCGATCGATTAAATGGTAACGCAGATATCATCCGGAAACCAATTTTCAATATGGCCGCCAGTGGCTGGTAGCCATTTTATATTTCAGATCATCGATAATTTTGATATGTTTCTTCCCTAGACCTAGTCCAACCACCTTAGAAGGTTGAGAGCGATCTGATAAACGGTAATGGTAACGCAGCTATCTACGGGAAACCAATTTTCAATATGGCTGCCAGTGGCTGGCGGCAATCTTGGATTCCAAATCGTCACTTTCGAGATGTCTTTTCTACAGAATAACTCCCACCACCCTATGAAGTTTCAAAGCAATCGGATAAATGGTAATGAAGTTATCGTCCGGAAACCAATTTTCAAGATATCCGCCTGTGACTGCCGGCTATCTTGGATTTCGGATCATCGTCAATTTCACTAGGTTTCTTCCCTCGACCTTGTCCAGCCACGTTTGGAAGTTTCAAGACGATCCGATGAACGGTAACAGAGTTATCATCCGGAAACCAATGCTCAACATGGACACCTGTGGCTGGCGACCTTCTTGGATTTCGGATCATCGTAAATTTCGATAGCTCTCTTCCCCAGACCTAGTCCAATCATCTGGAAAGGTCAATTAATATGGCGGTGTATGAATAAGCTTTGTGAGCTGTCGGTCAATAGCATAATAGTATTCACGCGATGACTTCATATCGCAACAATCGTTCAGGCGATGGCGTCACTCCATGATTCTCGTGGGAAACTGGGGGAAACGCATTCCGTGTCGAAATTTACTATTTAGGAATTCGAAAATATGCAAATAATATATTTAATTTACTTTACTCTATTTTATTTTATTCTAAATTGTACAAAAGCATTACCTGGCGTGCTTTGACCCTTTTCTGTTTGTGCTCCGCTTTAATATTCTTCACAAGCAATCGACGGCGGCGGCGGTGGCGGCGGCGGCGACGACGACCTACGTGAGAAGGGTACATCGGTCAACAACATCAATAGGGGTGGCTTGCGTGAAGTTGTGATGTATGAGATAATTTGAGATTGGGTTGGACACGCTATCACAAACAGTATTTAAGCAATTCATGGCTAATAGTGCCATGCCCAGGGTCAATTCCATTTCTCAGGATTTTGAGTGTCTCCGAAACCTGTTGTTTCGATTGTATGATTACTGTATTCTGCGGCTGTAGTAGTAGAAACATCGTACAGCTGCAAACAGTCCTCCTTCGCTTTTGCCCAATGTGTCTTGTCCTCAGCTGAAATCCTTAGCTTCCTCAGATCCATTCTTGACTTGAGTGTACCGAGTCCTGCTTTCTCGAGGTCACCCCGTAGCACGCGTAGCAGATTTATGCAAAGACGTCCTCTCCTGGCTTTGTATTTGCTGGCTCCGAGTAGGGCGAATTCCAAGGCTCTGTGCTGGTGTCTCTTCTGGCATCCTTAGCACATGGCCAAACATGGACCATCTTTGCTGGGCGACTTTTACAGACGGCGACGACGTATTACACATCTTATATAGTGCATCGTTGGAAATTAGACTGTCTGGCCATCAGTCTCCAGTGATGGTGTATAGATGGTTGCGGTGGCAGGCATCGGGTTTGTCTAGAGCTGCCTTTGGAACTGCCCAGCTGTTACAGTTATACAGCATCAAGGATACGCAGGATGCATTGTATAAATGTAGCCTCTTTATCAAGGGCATGTTTGATCTACGAATCCATAGCTTCCAGAAGGACTGGAAAGCTATGTTCCCCATGACGCAGCATGCAGAAATGTCAGCAGTACTGCAAAGCTCAGGATTTTAATTTTCCTCCATGGTTCGCCACCACGAAGTGGGTCGTGATTTTCTATAGTTTCATGCTTTGTCGATAGGTATATGTGGGTGAACTCCGTTTTGGATTCATTCATAAAGAGATTCTCAATTTTTAGTTTGATTGCAGCTATTGGGAGAAGTTCGTCAATGGGTTTCTTTTCCTCGTCTATGACGCCCACTCCGTCGGCATATTTCATTTTTAGTGGCATGCCCAGTATTGACACTGGGGGTTTGGTCTTGTGGAACTTTCCCGCACAGATTTCAATGCGGCAGCAAGGTATCAGGTGAAAAGCACCGGAGATAGACCATCTCCCTGTGGGGAGCCGATTGATGTCTCAAACTCTGCAGACTTCAATGACATGACTCATACTCTCAGCTTGGTGTCTGCAAGCAGTAGTCTCACTAGTCGTAGCTCATCTTCATTGCAACTGGCCTCGCGTAGTACATCTAGGATCTGTGAGCGTTTAATTGTGTCGAAGGCTCGTGGCATGTCAATGCCCATTTTGTGGAAGTCCCAGTGTTTGTACTTGACTACCGACACAAGCATGCGTTGAGCCCATACAATGTCTGTGCAGCTGCGTCCACGTTTGAAGTCACTTTGACATGATCCGGTGAAGTAATCGATCTTGTCTCGGCTGCGGCATAGCATCATTGGATAGGATATTCCGTATGCTGTTGAGGAGCATAATGGGCTGCAGATTGGCTGGGGCCCAGGTGGCTTCTTGGGCTTGGGTAGTGCGATAAGGGTACCTTGGCCTACAGCGTCGATGGGAAGGTGGTGCATAAAAGCTGAATTGATTGGGTGCATGATCGGTTTTGTGATAATGTCACTTGCATATTTGAATAGTTCATTGCTCATGCCATCAGGTCCAGATGCACGTCCATACTTCAGGGCTTTAAGTGCCTTCTGAACTTCTGCTGTTTTAATTGGTGTTAGTAATGGCCTGTGGTCTCCTGAGAACGGGTGCAAGGGCTCATCATCGTTGTCAGTGAACTGCTCCTTGAATCATTCTCGGATCGCCTCAGCTTTTCCCTGGTCAGTCCCGATGAAGTGTCCTTCAGAGTTGTGTACAGTGAGTGGTGGTGTGTAGTCAGTAACGCTCAAGGCTCGGGCTGCCCGAAACATTTTGTGACAGTCATCCGTGGCAGTGATTTCATCTGCTAGGGAGTCTGCCTGTTGAATAGCAAGATCTTTTAAGCATTCGCTAATGTGGCGCAGAATAATATTGCGCTCCCGGCGTAGTTTGGTGCGGTCTTCACTTTGGCCACTTTGATAGATGCGCAGCTGTAATGCTTTCTGCTCTGCTGACAGTTTTACTACTAGAGGGTAGTCAGTATACCTAGTTTGGTTGTTTTTAAAAACACCTATGGTGCTGGTAGCGGATGATTCCACAGATTTCAGTATTTTGGTTAGGTCTTCGTTTGGATCGGACCTGACATTGATGTTAGCTATCTGCTCCCTGAGGGCTTTTTTGTATGACATTTGAGTGTCAGTGTCGCTGATGAGCTTGGGTAGGTTGTAGGTGACTCTACCTTCTTGCCTGGTATGGTGTTTATATATTAGGTAGAGATCGTTCATCTGAAGGCGTATAAAGATTATCTCGTGCAAACGGTGGGTGCCTGCGTGCATGCGTGGGGGGGGGGGCAAAACGGTGACCAAAAATTGCACACCTAATGGCTGACTATCATACTTGTTCTCCTTCAACGCCACCGTTGCCATGGCAACTTCGAACGGTGTTTTAGTAAATATTTATGAAAACTGGGACGCAACTGTGAGCTAGATCAGAGAACTGGAAGAAATGAATTTAGCCTATGTCCTACATTACAGAGAGGTAGGCCTGTAGGTCTAATTTAATCATATTGCGTACCTATATATACTAATCAAGATGTATCTTCAAATAATGTATCTCGATTTATGTCCTTAAAGGGAAACACCAGAACCTCTATATTACTTTGTATAAAATGAATCTACAGACCGCAACCTTTTCAAAAACATAATTGTAAGCTCTGCGCTCAAATTAGAAATATATATCTTCGTTATTTAAATATGTGATGCATTTGTTAAATTTCTATTCCCGGATGAGGCGTATGACGTCATAAGTTCAACATTTTTCTCGGTGTCGTCCAACGCTATCGCAATAAAATTGCGAATTGCGTTTTACAAGGGGGTTCTCTTCAGCGGTGTTAGGACTATATAAACCATATTTTCGGAAATGATGAAGAATACATAATAACAGTCCTTTGTCTCATTTCTCTGATGGTACCGATTTTAACATCAAGTTTTGATCTTGAGATAAATGAAATGATAAATAGTAAAGGTATATCAGTACAATTGCCACTTTTGAATCAACACTTACTGGCGCTACGACAGATACTGTTATTAAAGTTTCATCTATTAATATGAGAGTTTAAATAGGTCTTACATACATCCCAATACATCTTTAGGTACTTGTTTTCATACTAGCCTCCAAACTTCCCGAGATATTACAATATCGTTTAATTTGCAAATGCATGTACTCCTGTCTTCAGAGTGCCGTTATCATGGTTCTTGTCGGATGGGATTCAACCTATGACGTCATAAGTTTAATTAACTTGCAGAAAATTATAGTAACATAGCGTTTCTAACATCATTTTAATCAGATTTATATATAAATGTCGCAGGAAAGCTTTACACACTCGCTAGCTTAAATATGGACTCTACGATAGAACTGCGTGTTTTATGCAACCGATGGTGACCCTTCTTGTGTTCCCCTTTGAGGACCATTGTTATTATCCCCAACCCAAACCCGTTTTAAACAAACGTCGGGGATATTGTAATCGTCTCCGTCCGTCACGCTATCTCCTCCCAAACCATTGGGTGGAATTAAATAAAATTTGGTATGTGGGTTACCCATATTATTCCACTTTGTAAGATCATATTTAAATTTGGCTCCGGCCCCAGGGGGTGGGGGCGTGGCCGGGGTCAACGGTCAAATCAATTGTAACGCAACTTCTCTGAAATCGTTAGACGGAACTCAACCAAATTTGACATTTGAGTTACCCATATGATTGCGGAGGGCAAGAGGCCATTTAAATTTGGCTCCGCCCCCAATGGATGGATGAGGGGTCAAAAGATCAAATTTTAACCTGCGGAAATTGATTGTAATGCATCTCCTCCGAAATCGTTGGACAGAATTGAACCAAGTTTGGTCTGTGGTTTACCCATATGAATGTGGAGTACATGAGCACATTTACATTTAGCCCCGCTTCCAGGAGTGGGTGAGTCTGGGTCAAAAGGTCAAATAATTTATTGTAATGCAACTCCTCTGACACTGATGGAATTCAACCAAATTTAGCATGCCAGTTACCCATACCAATGTGGAGTGGATGAGCACATTTACATTTGGCCCTGCCCCTAGGGGTGGGGGCGGGATTAAAAGGTCATGAAATTGATTGTAACTCTGAAATCGTTAGACGGAACTCAAGCAAATTTGATATCTGAGTTAGCCCTATGATTGCGGAGTGCAAGAGGCCATTTATATTTGGCTCGGCCTCCAGGTGACGGCAGAGGGGTCAAAAGGTCAAATTTTAACCTGTGGAAAGTGACTGTAACGCATCTCCTCCGAACCTATTGGACGGAATACAACCAAATTTGGTATGTGAGTTACCCATCTCAATGTGGAGTGGATGAGTACATTTACAGTTGGCCCGCCCACCAGGGTGGGGGGGGTCAAAAGGTCATGAATTTGCTTGTAATGCAATTCCTCTGACACTGTTGGACGGAATTCAACCAAATTTAGTGTGTCAGTTGTCCATATCAGTGTGGAGCGGATGAGCACATTTACATTTGGCTCCGCCCACAGGGTGTGTGGCATGGAGGTCAAAAGGTCGTGAAATTGATTGTAATGCAACTCCTCTGACACTATTCGACGAAATTCAACCAAATTTGCGCATACGATTGCAGGAGTGCAAAAGGACGTTTACATTTGGCACCGCTCCTGGGGTGGGTTGTGGTGGGTGTCACACGTTCAAAGCGGTGAACGTGGTGGATTTGCGATGACGCGTCATCGATCGATCAATCTAGTTCCTTTTAAATATAGCTCTGGAAGCTCTTTTGTGCAACAGCAGATTGTGGCTACGGTAATTAACGCTGTTTGGGGGTGGGGTGGATTAGGTAGGGGTGTCATAGACAGTACACTGTTAAGAGGATATGAAAAGAATTAAAAATTGAAACATCGTAGATCACATGTGACCATTTAGCGATACGTGCCATCAAATAACAGTTTGATATCCTTTTATTTGACGTATTATATAAAACTTAGGCGTCTTTCCGGACTATTAAGAGTTTAAGGTGGCCTAAATCGAGTCGTACATGCCTAAATTGATTATGACGTCATCCTACACGTCACATAGTCGATTATAACGTCATATGATGGATGCATAAACTGGAAAGGTCCATTAATCACCTTCACGATCCTCGTTGTTTTTCTCCACCTGTGAGTAATCTAGGGTTCCATATTTTAAAAAAAATGTGAGTGGTACGAATACCAGGGGTGTAACAGGAATTTATTCGTAAAGGACTGACTATAAAATAAAGGACTGATATAAAAAAATCTATAAGCCTAGAAAACAGTAAATACAGTTGGAACAGGTGGATATATGCCAACTGCCCAACGAATTAGATAACCTGTTTGCACACTGTTCAACCAAAACAAGTCTGGTTCAAACTCCCCTGTTCAGAACGAAAGCGCCACCCACGCTTCGCCCGTGTTGGGATCGATTGATCCATGAAATTTCCAGAAAACTATATACAGGTAAGCTGTTGAATAGTTTGAAACTAATTTGACTAGGCGCTGTTGTTGCCATTTATTGCTGCCAATGGCAGCAACAGCGTTCAGTCAAATTAGTTTCAAAATATTCAACAGCAGTTTTATTAAATAGCTAAAACACACAATTCATACAACCTGACGTAATATTATGCGTTTAAGACGGACTAAATGGAGTCATCATGACGTAATGATTATGACGTCATCCTACACGGCACGTAGTTGATGAGTTCACGTCACATAGTTAATTATGACGCCATGTGACTGGCTGAGGAAATAATTTCATAAATTGTAAAGCAGTTGTATTGCCAAAATTCTACAACGGATGATATAGGGCTTATGTACATTGTTATCTTATTTATGTTGTCTTAAGTCAGAGACTGTCAATGCGTCTTCGTTTGATATTGGTGACACCGTGTAGCTGTCCACGCTGGCAAATTTACAATACTTGAGTCATTCAAATGACTGTACATAGACTATTATCAATACATGCGCATCATACTGCTGTTATTGGTCTTTACACTGGAACACTGGCTCGAACACCATCCGCCATCCCCACCCCTCCCCACTCCACGCCACCAACCCCACTCTCGAACAGCGCTTCTAAGCGTGTATGATCCCAATGGCCCTTTCCGGTTTTAGCTATCTCTAGCTAAACTCCACCCACACCTCTCTCGTGTTGGGATCGATCGATCTCTGAACACCCTGACTATCAATTTCCAAAAAACTACATAGATAAGCTGTTGAATATTTTGAAACTAATTTTACTGGGTGCTGTTGCTGCCTAAGGCAGCAACTGCGGCCAGTCAAATTAGTTTCAAAATATTGAACAGCATGTTTATTAAATAGCAAAGAATTACAAAGACATACAATTCATACGTGTCGGATTCTGAGACTTGATGACGGTCTATATGGAACCCTTGGTGACGTAATGATTGTGACGTCATCATACACGAGCTGAGCTGATTATGACGTCATACGAGGTCAGATGATGGATGGCTACTCTGGAAAGATGAATTAGTTTTAGAGAACACTACCGTCCGTGTTCTCCATGTTCTGTATGCCTACAGCATTTTACTGTTAAGCGTAAATAGATAGAGATTCTACGAATACATGATTCTATAGAACATTATGCTATAGTCCATGAGCTAGGTGGGGTCCTCTTGCATCCCCCACGCACAACCCTACTAAATTGGTATTTTATGTACCAACTGGATACGCTAGATAGGAAAAAGGATGTTAACATTGAATATTTCGTTCCCCAGGTATTTGGCACGTTTAACTTCAAGACCTTCCTTTCTAGCATGATGTTCTTGTCGAGAATATCACCCACTAAGAAACGCTCCTTTCACCTTGATTCCTTTCTTAACTTCTTTATTACAGAAGATAGTCTTAAAATATATAATATATTATAATATGACAATATATTGTCACATTCTGTTGAGGCCCTTCTGCCCCTTGGTTCAAATACCGAAGAATGGATCACAGTTGCTGTTTTAAGCGACCAAAATTGGATGTATAGGGCTGGGAACAGTCACGATGGTAACCATAGTTTTTCTCACACGTAGATGGTATTTGCCTACAAACCTCCTCCATTCTATTAGAAGAAACAATTGGTTGGGGAAACCTTTGTTGGAGAATGTCTATGATTTTCGTATATCGAGTTTCTGAATCATTCGTTTCTGATATAAACGTAGTCATTTGATTTAGAATCCTTCATGCGAATAATACATATGGGAATTCCGGAACTCGTGGGAACCGATTCCTCATCATGCTTCCGTTTTCTTCCCGACTTCCCCATCTTTATTTTTAGTCTAAAAGAAGAGATTTTAAACATGATTAGTTCAACTAAAAGATTATAATTTTTTAATTATGTTTGACTATTAGGTATATGGATGGTGTGGTTAAATTTTTTTTTTAACCCTTTGAACCCGAAAGACCAAATAGCAAAAATTAATTTTGAAGCTAATTTGACTGGGAGCTGTTGCTGACTATCGCAGAAACAGGCTCCTGTGAAATTAGGCTAAAATATTCAACAGGTTAACTATATGATTGTCTGGAATTTGGGATTCTAGGTCTTTGGGGTTCAAAGGGTTAAAGAATATATGATTGAACGAATGGTATAATTATGCTTAAAGAAATTAGTCTATGTTATATGGGTCCTCATGCACCCCACAATCATATTTCTTTTGTATCTTAGGTACGGCACCCACGGGTTTGTTGGATCATTTCAAGTTACTTTGTTTTAAGTACTCATAGGATTAATCTCTAACAGATATATTTTATTCAAGTTTCTTTTTATAATGTGAGTTTGTAGCTAAATCTATATCGGAAAATACCTAAATTTTCACTTTTTCGACTGACACGTGACCTATTGACATAATACGATGTTGACAAAGAGCTAATTATGGACTGGTTGGTACTAATATATAGAACTAACCATTCCCTAACGAATGTAACATAGTTTAATTAATTTGGTCAAGTAGAACTCAAATTATGAACAATTCTGTTACCCCATCACCATAATTTTCGGCAAATTTTAATTTAACGGTGTTTTAAAAAATGCAACAGGAAAGTACCTCGGGAAAGAAAATATTCAATGGTAACAACCTTTTTCCTGTCCAGTTACCCATGGGTTCCTAAAAATACCAAAGACGTATGGTTGTGTGGGGCGCATAAGTACCTCATCCAGCTCATAGACGCAGCTTTTTAATAACGATGATGAAATAATAATGGATGACCATGACGAGGACGATGATATAATAATGGATGACCATGACGAGGACGATGGTATAATAATGGATGACCATGACGAGGACGATGATATATCATCAAAGCTACTATTATAGCGTAATATATCAGTTCTTAATATTCAGCTAATTATATATATATAATTGCATATGACGACTCGCCAAAAATACGCTAACAGTCACGTTGGAAGAGAGCCAAAAAGGTTGACAGAAATCTAGTACACATACATAGTATTGAATACGGAGACGTGCAGTCAACCGTGTCAATAAGGGCATCTACATTTTTGTACCACCTCGTGGTTGTTCAGCAAGAGTTTGAAAGATTGGTGGTCTAGAGCCCATCCGGCCACCTTGTGGTCCCAACATCCATATGCTATTGTAAGTTAATACCATTACTCGACACCCCGTCTTTAATGAAAGACACCATCTAATGTTTATTAAGGTGGCCGGTATGGACAGCTATTGACAATTTTGAGCGACATCGAGTATACAAACCCAATAAAATAACCATAGTATTTATTAATATGCCTAAGTCCTCATATTTACTTTGTATGTGATCAGGACAAGAATAGGACTTAGCCAGCAAACGTAGCGTCAACATGTTTGAACAGTTTAAAAATCTACTTTTTAATGGTCCATGCACAGTGTCCGTTATAGCCAATATTCTATTTTTTGCTTTGTATAGAAATTTCTAAGATTAATATGAGCTAGTTAAACAGCACAGGTAGGCTACTTATGTGTTTTAAGTAAGCAAATCTAAGTTTACAGCGAGTCTAGTCTTACACATGGACTGTGCAGAAGATAACGGAATAATTTAAACATATGTTCAGAATTCATTGACGGAAGATTTAAACGTTCCGGCCCAGTAAACTGCCTTATCAGCGGCAGAATTAATGGTGCGCAATCTAAAATGCATACAGATCGCTAAATATTTCGAAAATAATCTGATTGAAATGGCAGGAAAATGATATGGTAACTGGAATTGGTTACTTTTCAAAGCATTTGAAATTAATTAGATTATAGGCCTATGTATGAGTAATTGGCCACAAACAATTTTCAAATTGTTTTCAAAATATTTAGCAGGTCAGCGCTTTTGCTTATTGAAATCATTGTTTTGGTGGTTTGAAGCAGCGAGGCAGTTAAGACGCAGGTCCGCTTACGACCACTCCTCTGGGAACCACAAGCCCAAGACAGATTTGAGATGTTCGTTATAGAATCACTTTACTGTATGTTAATAATTTATTTCAGAACATATGCACTGGTAGCATTTCCAGTGAAGAATACATGACACGTGAATGTCATTTGAATTTGGTCGTTAAAGAGCTGCGTTCAACCTTTGGTAGCCTACACAGCTTGTCTTGAATTGACATGAGGAATAACATGAAAATGAAGAATCTTCTAGACAAGCGACCGCCTACAACATCGAGCTTTATGCAATGTCTCAAGTACATCATGGCCGCGAATTTTGGTATTATCGCGGTAAGTATAGGTCTATTATATAGTATCATATCATATCATATCATATCATATCATATCATATCATATCACATCACATCACATCAATTTCGGCTGTATGGGTAATAGGCCGTTGGCCTGTCAGCCGTTCCTATAGCTTTCAAATTTGTGCAGTGTACTTTCAACTAATCTACAACTTGACAATACTAATGTTATATGCTTATATATGTATACTTTGTATACATCTATACAGGGTCAACTATCAATACATATACATATATACAAATGGACCTAACTTATTTCCGGAATATATCTGGAGGCTGTTATGCCTTCACATGCTGCCAGACAGTAGTATGTGCTTGTGACATAATGTTACATGATCTTGGGGCATGTTAGGCACTTTGGAAACAATTTGACCCTCAGTCAAACTATCATCAAAAACAACCCACATGCCCAAAGTCCTGCAAACCTGTAGAACATCATGTTCTGCCAGGACTGGGAAGTCAAGCGGGTCAATGTGATGTGGAAAAACATATACTAGTAATTTACTTGTTCAAGACTGAAGTTGTAATCTCACACCTTTCCCAGAACTGTTAATATCCTGTCAGTATATACACGTAAATATATATATATATAAATGGAAGGTGTAGTTTTACACCATTCCCCTATCATATACTTTATACAATTTCTAAGGGAAGGTGTAATTTTCCACCTTTCCCAAAACTGTTATTATATATAATTACATACATACATATGCATGGAAGAGTGATTTTACACCTTTCCCAAATCTTGTACTTTATACAGAAATTATGGAAGGTGTAGTTTTACACCTTTCCTGAATTGCTAAATCTATATACACACTTGTATATATGGAAGATGTACTTTCACACCTTTCCTAGGTCGTATACGTTCTACCGTGATTTAAAGTATAAATTAAAGTGTATACACTTACATCCGTAAGACTAATTTTATTGCCACACAAACCCCAGCCCCGAGCGAGGTGTGGGTGGAGCTTAGTTAGAGGTGGGCGGGGCTTAGCAAAAGCTAGAAAGGTCCATTACGTTGGACAAAGGTTTAAAAATGACGTTCACCTAAAAGATATAAGTTGGACGAGACACAGAACTCGCCCGAATATTTGTTAACGTTGAAACGCCCCTTTAAATAATTAAATAATTCTGTAAAATGTAAGGTGCCTGTTACTGACAGTTTGATTTAAAAAATCCTATAATGCGTATAATTTACCGACGAATGTATAAATCGATAGCAATTATGTAACAAGGCATTAACGGCCTTCTACAGCGACAACAGAAAGTTAGGCTTGTGGAGAGTTTGTTGACCGAAAAGCAATGCTTTTAACAACACGATACTCAGAGCGTTGCCTACTATATATATGGTAACGGACCCGCCACAAGCTTTATTGTCTAAATTTGCTATGAGCCTTACAATGACTGCTAGACAGAAATCCGGTTTTAAACAGGACCTTGAGTAAAAGAATATACGATTTTATGTGCTTTCAAGGAAGTTATTTCTAATTGGAGAATTTCCCCAATTCATGATGGGTGTGCGTGCGTGAGTACGTGCGTACTGTATCTATGCGATTTCAACCAAATTGGGTTGCGAAGATCTTATCGTGATAGGCTCTAAAACTTCCATTCAGAATTTTGATTCTTCAAATTTTTTAGGTGAAAGTCTAGCTATTATGAAAAATGTACCGGAAATTGTCAAATCGCGTTTCCTTAACAGCTTGGTCGATTTTAACCAAATTTGGCTGGAATGATCTTATGGTTGTAGGCTCTACAACGTCTATTCCGAATTCTCATTGGTCAATTATTTTGGCGATCATCTTGGATTTTCCGAAAAATATTCAGAACCATTTAAAATGCTACTCTGCCTTAATCAATGCCACGATTTCAACGAAACCTGTGTGAAACGGTCTTAAAATGCAAATGGTTCAAATGGTAATGGCCCATGTGAGCATCACAGGACCTCTTGTCTTACATGGATTGAAGGGCCAAGTAGGGGAGACCGGGAAATTGTGAACCACGGGGCACACTGCGCTAATGGCTATATTTAGTAATTTCCATCTGGTAATTCCATGATGATGGTGATATTAATTTGTTAAAGGAAATTCCATATTAGTCAAGTGGCTGATGATTAACTGCTATTATTTTCAGTTTCTCAAAAGACCAAAGAAATTACCAAAAGGCTTACGTACGACTTCATGAAAACTGATTTACAAGATGGCTACTTTGTGACAATTTCATATTTCACATTTGGAACAATTCTGATACGGATCTTCCCCAGCCTAATGAATTTCCAATGTTTTTACTCAATCGTCAAAGTTATGCCACGGAAATTGATTTTCAAGAGGCCTGCCTTGTAGCGATTTTGTATTTTGAATCCAGGACAATAGTTTGACAGATTGGATCTGTTCGTTGTGAAAGGGATAATCTCCACAACACACCTATTGAATTTCTAAATCTGTGAATTGTGCGGTTAAAATTACAGGGTTATTTCATGGCATTTTGCATCTGGCCGAATCTAAGACCGCATTCTCACTAGAGAGTTATTCCTGATTGATGTATGGCGTCATTCCTGAATAAGTCTCTAGTGAGCACACAAACTAAGATTGTGTTCCTACCCATAACACATTCAATTCTTTCTTCTTATTCTTTTCGTTCGCTGATCATAGCGCCAGTCCTGTAAGTGACTATCGACATGATCATAAGCGTTAAGTGCGTGGATCCATGGTTTATTAGAGTGCGCCGTGCGGCCTGGAACCTCCGTCTTCAGCACTCGAGGTTTCTGTCAGGGTTACCTCACCCTTACCTCCTTTAGTCGCCTCTTACGACACGCAGAGGATACGGAAGGTGTATTCTAAGTCCCACCTACAGGGCAAACACATTCAATTGATTTCCAACATTTTGTATAAATGTCTTAAAGATATAAAGAAATGTAATAATTGGTTAAACAAAATTAAATTCAAATTAAAATATATACTAATCTAATTAAATTAGAATTAAATTAATTTTCCAGGTCGGCGGTTGTACTGTACTTGGCATCGGTATCTGGACTATGTTGACAGAATACGGCGGTAGACAGCTGTCGGATATGATCGGAGTCCACCTATATCTCATCGACTCCCACATCCTCATTGTCTGTGGGTGTCTCATTCTCCTTATGACTCTCGTTGGCTCTTGTGGAGTCATGTTTGAGTACAAATGTCTCCTCGGAACGGTTAGTATAATCACAGGCCTTTGAATTTTCGTCCATCCATCCCTTTACCACATATCACCCCTACTATATCTAATATACACAAGGTATGAAACCTTCATCTGTGGGCACCATTGTCAGACAACTGATTGGTTGGTTTGTAGTCAGAACCGTGATGTCAGCGGATTTTGACAACAAACCAACCAATCAGCTTTCTGACAATGGTGGCCACAGATGAAGGTTTCATACCTTGTGTATATTATATATAGTAGGGGGAATATGTAGTAGAGGGATGGATGGACGAAAATTCAAAGGCCTGTGGTATAATATATAGACAAACATGCTAATAAGTTAGAAATACCGGTAAACAGTTTTCAGAGGAAATGGTACCATAACCAAAGCTAAGTTGGGTCACATTTTATTTGTCCATACTTGTCCAAAGGAATATATTATTTGCAAAAAAAATATTGGTCTCCTTTAAAGGCGCATATTCACAGCAAACTGTTTTTAAAATAAAATTGTTAAAATCGTATGCTTTCAGAGGCTTAAACTGTGTATACGTTAATGAAACAAAATAAATCTTAGCAAATGATGATTTCAATTCGATTTCACAACTGTGATTTTGGTATAAAACTATTTTTTTCGGTTAGGTCTTTGCTTTAGCTCAACATATCGTCTTTTATCTCCGGATTGGTTCACCCTATTGGGAGTAAACTCACACATGCTTCGCTATCAAACACATGCAGCGCAATGCTATTGAAATCATGAGGTCAACGGTCAAGGTTACAGCGAGCTTGGTATAAAGAAATTTTTGGATTCAGTTTTGGTTTAGCTCAACATATTGTCTTATATCTCCGGATTCATTCACCCTACTTGAACTAAAATGTAGCAAACTATTTACCTATAGTAGGTGCATTAAGTACAATGGAACTGGGCGTCAAAGACCCAAAGGTTACGGTCATTGTAAGATTTGCATAAAATGCATATTTTACGTTAGGTTTTTCTGCTTAGCTCATCTTGCCTTTATGTTAGAATTTGTTGAATTAATGGAACTAAGCATGTTCATACAGTTAACTCTATCAGTAGGAGCCGCCCAAAGATGTTCAGACTTCTGAGGTCAAGGTCATTATGATCTTGATACATATCTAGATTTGCATTTGGAAAAGCAAAATGCCAAACATTTCGCCAATATTCCGTCAATGTAACACCGATGCCTTGTTTGGTAATCACTTGTATTCATTTTGTGTGTTCTGCAGCACATCGGTATAACAGCATTCTTATCTATCACACTTATTGTGGGCGGTAGTCTGGGATTCGCATTCCGCAACGAGGTACGTTATCACTTAATTATGTCACCCTTATAGAATCAAGCCTTAGATAAGATATAGCCTAATATTTAAATAATTTCTTAACAGCAGTTACCCATGATTCATCATAATACAGTCAAGCCGTTATATAATGGTCACCTGCTTTTGGGGGATCACTAATACCTTTAATGCTCAAACCGGCCAAAAAACCCGGCTTCTACAGTGGTCTTGACGAATACCCATTTGCAGACCATGAAAAGACTATTTTTGACAATTTACCACTGAAATCACTGGCTAGATATGCGAGCCAGACAATACAATCGTAAACTTTCGAAAATAGTCTTCTCTTGGTCTGCAAATGAACATTTTCTATCAAATTTTTTTAACAAATTTGAGGGTTAAAGGGTTAATATAGCTACCACGTGTATTTTGTGACGACATTTTAATGTCACATGCAGTGCCCATTATAGACAGGTTTGACTGTATATGTTTCATTTGGGATACAGATAACAGATATTTGCCCGATGCCAAGAGAGGGATACATTTCAAGGCATGCCCCGCTAATGGATGAATCCAGTTTTAGCCATGGAGTATTTCTGTCAACAGAAACATGTTAGTTAATATTTTTTAACACGATGTAAGCGGTTCTATTAAATATTTTGGACTTAATTTGATTCGATGCCTTATGCAGCAATGTCTTCCAGTCGAATTAAGTCGATGATGTGTACGGTTCGCTGTATTTTCTTTTAGAAACATTCTAAGTTATTTGTAAGCTGAAATAGATATTTTCAAATAAGCAGTTCAACCTTCAAGGTTGAAAAAGTTACTCATTTTGGTGATATATTAATTAAAATAATAAAAGTTGGTGTATAAATTCACAGGCTGTACTGTTTAAGACTATCTTTATTAGTCCCCTACCGGTAAAACCATGGGGGGGGCGGGGTGGGGGGGAACTATAGGTTTGCACTCTGTCTGTCCGTCTATCTGTCCGTCTGGCGCAGTTGGGTTCCCGCACTTTTTTCACAGTCCTTCAATGTATTCAACTGAGAATTGGTATATTGCTTTGGTATGAGAAGTTACAGATCAAGTTCGAGTTTCAGGCATATGCGTCAATTTTTTATGGAGTTATGCCCCCTTTCGACTTAAGAAATACGAAAAATATCAGCTTACCACACTTTTTTTCGCACTCCTTCACGATATTAAAGCAAAAATCGGTGCATCGCTTTAGTAAAAGGAGTTACTGAGCAAGTTCCGAGTTTCAGACATTTTTGTAAATCTTTCATGGAGTTATGCCCCCTTTTCACTTATGAAATACGAAAAATATTAGCTTTCCACACTTTTTTCGCAGTCTTTCAAGATATTATGCTGAGAATTGCTACATTGCTCTGTTATGAGAAGTTACAGACCAATTTCGAGTTCAGGTGTATGCGTCAATTTTTGATGGAGTTATGCCCCCCCCCCCCCCCTTTCGACTTAAGAAATATGAAAAATATTAGCTTTCCGCACTTTTTTCCCACTCCTTTAAGATATTTAAGCAAAAATCGGTGCATCGCTTTAGTATAAGGAGTTACAGAGCAAGTTCGAGTTTCAGACATTGTCGTCAATTTTTCATGGCGTTATGCCCCCCTTTCGTTTTTTGAAATACGAAAAATATTAGTTTCCCACACTTTTTTTCGTAGTCTTTAAAGATATTATACTGAGAATTGCTACATAGCTTAGGTATGAGAAGTTACAGACCAAGTTCGAGTTTCAGGCATATGCGTAAATCTTTGATGGAGTTATGCCCCCTTTCGTCTTAGGAAATGTGAAAAATATCAGATTTCCGCACTTTTTCACAATCCTTCAAGATATTTAAGGAAAACAGTACATCGCTTTAGTATGAGGGGTTACAGAGCAAGTTCGAGTTTCAGACATTTTCGTAAATTTTTCATGGAGTTATGCCCCCTTTCGACTTATGAAATACAAAATATATTAGTTTTCCGCACTTTTTTCACAATCTTTCAGGATATTATATTGCTTTGTTATGAGAAGTTACAGACCAAGTTGGAGTTTCAGGCATTTGCGTCAATTTTTTATGGAGTCGATTTAAGAAATATGAAAAATATCAGCTTTCCGCACTTTTTTCGCACTCCTTCACAAGATATTTAAGCAAAAATTGGTGCATCACTTTAGTATAAGGAGTTACAAAGCATGTTCATGTTTCAGATATTTTTGTCAATTTTTCATGGAGTTATGCCCCCCCCCCCCCTTTCGACTTATGCAATACAAAAAATATTAGTTTTCCGCACTTTTTTTCGCAGTCTCAAAATATTGTACTGAGAATTGCTACATTGCTTTGCTATGAGAAGTTACAGACCAAGTTCGAGTTTCAGGTGTATGCGTAAATTTTTTATGGAGTTATACACCCCCTTTTTACCTATGAAATACGAAAACTTAGTTTTCCGCCCTTTTTCTTGCAGTCTTTCAAGATATTCAACTAAGAATTGGTACATTACTTTATTATGAGAAATTACAGACCAAGTTTGAGTTTCAGGCGTTTGCGTCATTTTTTTATGTAGTTATGTCCCCTTTCGACTTATGAAATACAAACATATCAGCTTTCAAGACTTTTTTCTTCTCCTTCACCATATATAACTGAGACTTAGTTTATTGCTATGTTATGAGAAGCTACAGATCAAGTTCGAGTTATCAGCTGTTTCTGTCAATTTTTAATGAGATTTTTGACACTCAATCTCTAAAGATTTATATCACCAGATAGAGGACATGTATTGCAAAGCAATACTTACAGAATGCTTGTTAATTTTGACATGCTTCCTCAAATAAATGTGCCTCATCACAAGTATTTATCAAGCTTAGGCCTATAGCTGTAAATATATGCTTTGACATTTTACTATTTAGTTGGAGGAAAGTGTGAGGATGAAAATGGAACTTAGTTTGAAGAAGAAGTACGGCATATCGAGTAGTAACGGTGAAGAAACGGATCTTACGCTGGCATGGGATTCAGCTCAGAAATCAGTATGTACAACCCCCACATGCCTATGCATGCATGCATACGTCGCGCGCATGCTCACAAATGCGCACACGCAAGCACACGCATATGATCTTTATTTAATCTCAAAATTATTTACAAATATTTGTAAATGGCATTTATGACATGCTTTAGTGACCTTCAGATGACATTTATTATTCCATTATTTTGTAATTACTTCAAATTCGAAAGTTTATAGAAAAAGAGACATAAACCGCTCTGTAATAAAAGTGGTAAATTCATATTTCTTACTGATAGTCTATGACATAATAGACAAGAGGACAAAGCACTTTAACACTCTGCTGCCTAAATCTTAACCCCATTAGTGGACAAAAAAGGCTTCTGAAGTGGTCTTGAGCAATGTTATTTGCAAGCCAGAAGACTATTTTTGAAAATTTACCACTGAAAGGTCTGGCTTGATAATCGAGCCAGTCATTCCAGTCATAATATTTCAAGAAGGATTTATCTGTTGATGTGTACTCTGTAGCTTAATGGCCTTGATTTCAAGGAAAACTAAAATTTAGATCCATCCTTTTTGTACATCATCACACTGACATAATTTACAATGACTGGAAGCATATGGTCAAAAGTGTTTATATGGTAAAAAAGATAAGCGTTAGAAGCTCTAAATATATGTTTGAAGAACACTACTGGTATTGGGATCAAAGGCCAAGATGAAAATGAGCTATTTAAAAATATTGCGACATGTTCATTAACAGTTTCAGTGTTGTGGCGTATACGGTGATATCAATACCACAACGTCATGGGCAATATACAGAGATACACACTGGTACACAGAAATTCGCTCCAAAAGTAAGTAGCTTATCAAGGATTTAACTCTTTCATCCCTTCAGTATTAGTATTTAAATCTTCTATGGGCCAGACAACATTGGTGGTGTCACCAGCTATTTTGTATGCTAAAGCATAGTGCATGCATGCGATGTGTATGCACGTTGTTTTCTGGTTAGAAAGATATATGCTCAATCCCAACCCACTAATGGAAAAATAATGCAATTTCCTTGGTAATAATAATAATAATAATAATAATTAATAATAATAATAGTTTTGATGTGGATGGGAAAGTACTACCAGAGACACAATATGTATTTATATCTGGTATTACAGGCTAATTATAAGTAGCCACTAAGTATAACATCGCCCTGGATTTAATTAGAGATCATAACAACGTAGTCAGTTATATGAGCTACTCGTCGAAGGTTGACTTCCTGACGCCTGACGCTTGGTCTCGATGTGAGACCAAAAGTCTGAATGATCTGGACTGGAATTTTCTTCCCTTTTATACCCTTCTTGGGCGAGCCTGTGGATTGAGTCGCTCTTGACTATATATGGGCAGAAAAGAACCAGATTGGCGGTTCCCCCGTTTGGAATTTTTGGGGGTTTGGCGGCCTGGTCAAACATTTTACCGGTTGACCTGTTTTGGCGGCCTGTGACCGTTTTTTGGCGGTTGTGGTAATTTTTACCAGTTGTGAGTTTTTTACCGGTTGTGTCCATTTTGGCGGTTGAAAAAACGTTTTGGCGGTTCAGGATTATTTACCGGTTGTAGGTCATTTTGGTAAGGGTTTCTGAAGGTCAAGATCGTAGAGGTATTGCTCCTTTAGTGGAGATTTTTTGCCTGTTTGTATGGGTAATGATCATGAGTGGTCATCACTGTTTTTGATTCAGACTTCATGGCATTTCGTTCCTTGAGCAGAACTCATCAGAGGCGAAGTTTTGTCAACTGGGAGTGGGCATTCTTGGGTTCCACTTTGTTCTGATATGGCAACTATGGTGTGGGTGTTTGGACTGATAGACAAGGTGTGTGTGGGACATCCTTGCCCAGTCTAGATGGTTTGGTGTATTCAACGGTGAATTATGTATCAGTGACACAGTCAAAATCAAAACTGGTTAGATATTGAAGTTATGTAAATTTTTGTTTCAAAATTTGTTTTGAAAAAATTAAATGAATAAAATAAAGAAATAACTAAAGAAGCACGACAACTCTGTGAGTTATGCGTCTTTGTTGTTCTTTTATTTGTGCTGAAGTCCATGTAGAGGTGCCATATTGAAGAGCATCTTTAAAAGATGCGAGGTGATGACAATGGGTATGACGTCAATGTGTGACGTCTATGGCGATGGTGATGACGTCGCCAAAAATGCGTAGAAACATATAATCTGGCTGAAGAGATCGATTCTTAAGGACACCAGATTTAATTAGAACACATGACTATGACAGCCCGCTGAATACATATACAATGGATGATTCAAGTTTCTCAGTTAATCATATGACGTCATAATCAACTACGTGATGTGTGGGATGACGTCATAATCAATTGACCTTTCCAGTTTTAGCTCTGCCTCGCCCATCTCTAGCTAAGTTCTACCCACACATTGCTCATGTTGGGATCAATCAATCCATGAACTCCCTGACTAATTTCTAGAAAACTATACAGTTAAGCTGTTGAATATTTTGAAACTAATTTAACTGGGTGATGTTGCTACCTATGCCAGCAACAGCCCAGTCAAATTAGTTTCAAAATATTCAACAACATCCTTATTAAATAACAAACATACAATTCGTACAATAATAATATTTTTACAACAACGCTTAGTCCATAACACCAATTATGAGTTTGTGATGTACTTATCTGTCATTCATGATGTCATTGATTATGACATCCTCCTACACGTAGTTGATTATGGTGTCATACGATGGATGGATAAACTGGAAAGGTCCATTACATCATGAATGACGTAGTAGCTAAGTTCGTCATGAATGCTTAATTGATGATGTACTAAGCGTTGTTGTACGCATTGTATGTCTTTACTATTTCATAAATATGCTGTTGAATATTTTGAAACTAATAGGCAGCAACAACACCCAGTGAAATTAGCTTCAAAATATTCAACAGCTTATACCACCACAGGCGAAGCGTAGGAGGAGCTTAGCTAAAGGTGGGAGTAGCTTAGCTAAAGGTGGGAGGAGCTTAGCTAAAGGTGGGAGGAGCTTAGCTAAAGGTGGGTGGTGCATAGCAAAAACTGCATTCCTCCAATGTGCATGTGTTTCAGGTTCAAGATTGGTCAGGAGAATTGATATTTCTGCTTAGCTACTGTCCAGTTTCAGGCCAAGAAAAGATGATTTATGAAAATCTACCACTTGGATGACAGGCCTGATGATCGAGCTGGTCATCCAAGTGATAAATTCTCAGTAGTACACTCCTCTTGGCCTGCAAATGGGCATTCATCTAGACCACTGCAGAGGTCATTTTGGAGGGATTGACCAGTAAAGGGTTAAATAATTTAATTAGAATGCATGACTACTACATGAAAAAAAATCTTTGATAATTTATATTGCAGATGAAAGTGAGATCCCACCAAGCTGCTGTAAGGAGGAATATCTCGATATATGCTTTGATAACCAAGAAAATATGCAGGTTACAGAAATCATTGGGCCACCGGTCCCGCTGAAAGTTGCAAAAAATCTAACATTTTATACCGAGGTATGGCCCCCAAAATTATAAACATTTATGTAAATCGAAAATGCCTGGATTAACTCTTTCACACCTGGATTCTTAAAGTGCAAAGATTTCAAGCAAGAATCAGGCTTGCAATAAGGGTAAAAAGACCAATTTATCTATCATTAAAAGGTACAATACCATGTTTCATCAAAACATTTCAAGCAATTCTATATTAATCATGATTTATGTGAGAATTCTAAACTAAACTTTTTTAAATTTTACTCATGCGCACGCATGGACACACCTTAAGACTGTAACAGCTTCA
Organism: Chaetoderma sp. LZ-2023a; assembly: GCA_034401795.1. Taxonomy (NCBI): domain Eukaryota; kingdom Metazoa; phylum Mollusca; class Caudofoveata; order Chaetodermatida; family Chaetodermatidae; genus Chaetoderma; species Chaetoderma sp. LZ-2023a. The sequence continues at coordinate 10,298 of JAVVLW010002392.1, read as the reverse complement.
CCAATCACATTATCAAAATGAATATCATTTTTTAATGTGCTTCTTTGAAAATCATGCACAAATATCTACAACAGTGTCTAATAATTTCTGACTTGCTAAAAATGTTGAATGAACCATTTTAAATCTTCTTACAGGGATGTTTTGACAAGATAGTGGATGAGCTTGAATCAAATGGTCTGGTGATTGGCATTGTAGCCATTGTTGTCTCAATTTTTATGGTAAGAAACATCCCGATAGATTATCACGCTACCGAATAATATGCCATCATATTAAAGTGATCATAATTCGCTTTAACCATCGCTGTGATATGAACTCAAATTTTCAAGTACATATTCACAATTTACCCTTTAACTCTCAAATCTAAGAAAATTGCTATTTTCTCATAAAAAATGTCAATTTGCAGATCAAGTGAATATAATTTTTTTAATTTTATCAATGGAATGACCGTCTCGGTACCGAGCCAGTTATTCCATTGATCACTTTTTAGGAATAATCTCTTGGTCTGCAAATGGACATTTTTCAAGACAATGGCAGAAGCCATTTTTGGCCAGCCTGATGGTTGACTTATATATAGGCTCTGTCTTTGGTGGACTACCTGTTGTGTACTTGTAAATGTACAATATAGGACTATATCAAGATAAATAATCTAACTTGAAAATACTAAGCGGTCAAAGTGTCTACATGAAAATAAGTAAATTGCAACTCATTCAACACACTTGCTTCTGAATAAGCGCTGTCATCGATGAGTGTCATCTTGCACAAATTATCCTGGAATCATAATACCAGTAGTCAAATTTTAAAAACAGACACCTTGCTACAATTATATAACTATTGTTGGCTAGTATTAACTATTTTAAAATGGCAAGACAGCTTTACTGATAAAAGCTGAATGGCCATGGTAAAACATACATTATTAACTAATTAAAACTTTCACCAATTATTTGCCTATCTTACACGAAAACTGTTGTGTATTTTTAAATTAATTTGACTGGAAGCCATTGCTGCCTTGACAAACCAGTCAAATTAAATTCAAAATATTTTAACGAATAAATTCTATGTCATTAATAATTTACTAATTTACTTTTTTAGGGATTTGTCTGTGAAAGGGTTAAAGTTTAATTTATGAACATGTATTTATATTATAGCGATAAAACATACATGTACACCTCGCATTTATCCATTTATATAATTGGTTGTTCACAAAAAGTCTTGGTCTATCTATGTTCGCCGATGAAATGACCGTATCTCAACTGTAAACCATAAATAACACTCCTGTGGAAGCATAGCAGCATCAACTTCCAGTCAAATTAGTTTTAAAATATTCCACAGAACAGTTCATACAATGTAAAGAAATATTTAAAAGGTTGGAATGGTGGATGATGCAGGCTTCACACATCGAGTCAACTTGAAAAGGACATTTTTCAGAAAGATAATAATATAAACATGTGTAGTAAAGACATCATTCATACTACTTTTTGCCAAATGCGATTTCAATACACGTGAACCCTTTAACACTCAAATTTGTTCAAGAAAATTTCAATTTTCTCATAGAAAATGTCCATTTGCAGGCCAAAGGAAACCTGTTTTAAAAAATTTACCACTGGAATGACTGGCTCGATTATCGTCATTCCAATGGTAAATTTTCAAAAATAATTTCTTTGTCTGCAAATGGACATTTCTCAAGACTACTGCAGAAGCCGTTTTTTTGGCTGATATGAGGGTTAATGGGTTAAGATGTGTAAAACTGTACAAGTGTCCACTTAACAGATCCCCAAGAAAAATTGTGCATAGTCTAGATTCTATAGTGTAGGTGCGCGCATGTGCGTGCTTTGTATGTGAATGTGTTAATGAGGGTGGAAGGCTTTATTAGCCTAAAATGATGAAAACATAAGACACTGTTAAAGTCATGAAAATGAAAACTAATGCTGAGAAACTAAGACAGATTTTGAAATAGCAGGATATTTGGCAAACAGGTACAATTTGTATAACTTGACAGACTATTAAGGCCCTATTCAATTATAAAAAAACGAAATTGGTTTCACAAACTTTAAATTCGTTTATGGGAAACTGAAACTGGTTTCGGGGAAACTGTGAAATCATCTCGGAGTCAGGTTTCGCAGTTTTGGTTTCTTCTGATTCGTAAAACAATTCATTCGATGATCAGAAGATAATCAGTTTCATGGCAGAAAGCCACCAGTTATTGCACATAGAAGTGCCCATGTCATAATTCGCGTGCTATGCCTTCTATAATCGGTATTTTCACAAAATTTTCAATGCTCGCCTACAAACCAGTTTAGTAAAACCAAAAACAGCTTCGCCATAATCGAATAGGCCCTAAGTGTTCATGACAGCCTTAGATACGTCATTCAGTACATAATTGATTGTGCCGTCTGCCTACATATGACGTAATACATTATAACATCATATATTTGATGTACAAACTGGATTCATCCATTATTTCAGAAAATATATTAAATTAATTATTACTCTCTATTTTCTACAGATCATTGAGGTGATATTATGCGTGTGTATGTATCGGAACATACACTGATCCAGTGCGCAGAGCGTTTTCCCATATCTCAACCTGTGATAAAACATTGTATATTATTATAACTCGTCTGTGATCTTAGATAACCATGCCGAGACATTATGGAAGAGGGATAAAAAGTGTTGTGAATGAGGACTGATTCGATGGAATGAGCCGTAACGAACTATTCTAACAGTAAGAGTAGAATGAATGGCAAAAACGGAACATGATTCAGGTCCTTGGATCAAGATAAACTTTTTTTTTTGGGAAAGAATTACAATGATTCTCGTGTATTAGTCAGCCATAGTTTCCAGCATCATGACATTCACATGGAATGCCTGGTCTCTGTAGTCTTGTCTCCTTGACGTTTTAACTGTCTCACTGCTGTAAGCCACAAGACAATTTCCATGGGAAAAAAACTTAACTTGCTGAATATTTTGAAAAGAATTTGACTGAAAGTTGTTGGTGGCTTAGCCACCAGCAACTTTCGGTCAAATTCTTTTCAAACTATGTAGCACGTCCAGAGGTATAAGCCTTGGTATATGTCATCCGCAAGAACTTAGCTTCCAGACGGTTAATGGTCGAGATTGGTCAAGAAAATTTACATTTTTGATTTGTGAATATTCATTTGCAGGTCAAGAGAAGACTATTTTTGAACATTTACCACTTAATGAACTAGTTTGGTTATCAACTTAGACAGTTATTCCAGTGGTAATATTTCAAAAAATGTTTTTTTCTTGGCCTACAAATAGACATTTCTCAAGATCATTTGCAAATGCCAGATTTCGCCAACCTGATGTTCTTTAAAGGTTTAAAACTTTAATATCGGGTTGTATCCGTAAAATGAAGCATGCTATTTGCCAGTCTATGTATGTAAATGTTTGGATCCAGGAATGATTGAACATATCTATGTTTCAAACTCAGAATGCAATTACAACAACCAAGCTTACCACAGGTCTGCAGTGGTTTTGAAAGGACAAAGTACTACACTAAATCTTTGAATAGACCTTTCCACTCTATCGATCCATCGTATGATACCATAATTAACTGTGTGACATGTAGAATGACATCATAATCAATGATGTCATGAATGATGTAGATTAGTACGTCATGAACACATAATTGAAGACGGACTATGCGTTGTTGTATGAATTGTACATCTACTATTTAATAAAGATTATGTTGGATATTTTGAAACTAATTTTACTGGGCGCTGTTGCTGCCATTAGTTTCAAAATGTTTAACAGCTTATCCATATAATTTTCTGGAAATTGATAGTCAGGGAGTCCAGTGATCGATCAATCCCAACATGAGCGAGGTGTGGGTGGAGCTTAGATAGAGATGGGCGGGGCATAGCTAAAATTGGAATGGTCCATTACCTTCACATCTTAGTAACTTGGCACAAATTAGCCACGTGTTTCGATAGTTGTTAAAAAACAAATGTTAGATGGATGGACAGTCAATGCAAAATGAAATCACATGCCCATTGGGAGCAGATGAGGGAATAATGTTTTAGGATATAAGAGAAATCCATGTTGACATGTACGAATGTATATAATTAATATTGCGAAAGAATACCATGACAAACCATATAAAAATTTGTAAAACAAGCTCGTTAACGAAAATGGTATTCAGATGGAAGCTTTAACATTATTCTGTACACATTCTCAGGCAATACTCAGTAAGACTGGTTTTCCTGCTCGCCGTTTTTCGGGTCACTAGCGGGTGCTTGTAAGTGAAGGAATATAGATACAGTTATAATAAAGAAATATTAGTTACCGCTCCGGGATGTAGAAATTTTTTGAGTAGTTTTCATGGCCCTCTCGGTCACTTCTTCAGCACTAACTGCTGAAGTGACCGAGATGGTCACGAAAGCTACACTCGAACAATTTCTACATCCTGGAAAGGTAATTAATATTTCTTTATTATGAATCATCCTGGGATCGGGACCAACTTTTTTCAGAAATATAGATAGTTGTTTTACAATATAACGTTTCCATGTGTACCTGTAGCAGAACCCGCACAGTGAAAACAAACATACCCTTGTTAGATTTTCTGCAACCCGTGAACATCTAGGTATCTATTGACTAAAACCATCAGCCACTAATTGAATCATTCACATATTGGCAATGGACCTTTCCAGTTTTAGCTATGCCTCGCCCATCCCTGTTTAACGTTCGCCCGAGTTTGGATCGATCGATCGATCCCCGAACTCCCCGACTATCAATTTCCAGAAGACTATACAGGTAAGCTGTTGAATATTTTGAAACTAATTTGACGGGGTGCTGTTGCAACAGTTCCCAGTCAAATTAGTTTTAAAATATTCAACAATGTTTATTAGTATAGTATGTAGACACACAATTCGTACACCAATGCTTAGTCCGCCTTCAATTATGAATTTGTGATGTACTTATATACGTTATTCATGACATCATTGATTATGATGTCATCCTACATGTCACGTTATATCATGAATGGATAAACTGGAAAGATCCATTGCTTTAAAAACATTCAGATGGAAACAGGTTTGCTGCGCAGGTAACTTTAGGGCAGGTAACTGTGCAGTTTAAAACCTCGCACATCTATGGAAAACTAGCCTAAAGTGGATAGACCGCTGAATCAACAGCTTCCCACATACAACTGTGATAATATGAGCAGCGTGACTGGCGCAATATGGTTACATTAACAATTTATAAATAACAATTGTAAGGCATTGCACCAGTACAGCAGAGCCCATAAATAAGTTAACACGTGTCTAAAACGAACACAGAAACATGTTAGTTTGTACAATTTGAGCACGATGTAATACATGTTCTGTTGAATATTTTGAACTTAATTTGTCTTCCAATCCAGTTATGATCAAAATTTTCAACAGTACGCTTTATTTTGGTTTGTAACCATGTTAAGTTATTTCTGAACTGTACTGTCGCATAATGTCAGTAAAATGGTATACTCTTGGAAAATGTTCAGGGATAATGATTTTTGAAAGCATACCACTGAAATGACTGGCTGGATAACTACTGAGGTAGTCATTCCTGTGGTAAGTTTTCAAAATTATTCTCTTGGTCTTCAAATGTATATTTACCGGGGAAAAAAAAAAATTTTAACCAATTTTTATCATTACCGCTTTAATGGTCAACCTGGCAAAATATCTGCAGTGGTCTTGAGGAATCTCTGTGTACAGGTCAACAGAAGACTATTTTGTCTCCGAACCCGTCATTAGTGATATAATTTTTAAAAGAGCCTTCTCTTGGCCTGCAAATGATCATTCACTAAAGAAAAATGACCAGTAAAGAGATAAATAATTAAACAGTCAGATTATTTTCAAACAATTTGCCATGGTAACTACAACTGTGGAAAATTGGTCTTGAACTATTCAGGTTTCTATTTCACGTTCTTTGTAATCAAGTTTATTGTAAGTCGCAACAAGCAATGCTAAAAGTAGCACCTTGTTAATTTATCCCAATATTTGTTTCAAAGAATTTTAATTTCTCATATGAAATGTCCATTTGCAGACTAAGAGGCTATTTTTGAAAATTTACCACTGGAATGACTGGCTCGGTAACCGAGCCAGTCATTCCAGTGGTGAATTTTCAAAAATAGTCTTTTTGGTCTGCAAATGGACAGTTCTCAAGACCACTACAGAAGGCTTTTTTTGACTAGCTTGACTATTACAATGTAACATGTTAAAGTTGTGATAATCTACAATTTATAAGTATAATGTATATATATATATATATAATTATGTAATGTATTCGTTAATTATGCTGAAATAATATTTTAATAAATCCTGACACGGTGTTTATGCTCATTACTTATGTAAATCGCTACAATATAGTCTAATGGATCTTTGTCTCGCTTGTAAAGCAGAAGTGAGCCATAGGTAGCACTTTTTCGATGACGGCATCTCCGACAAAGTTTTATGTTTAGCAAATCTCTACATGTTTGCATATGCTGCAAGGAATCTGATGACATTGCTGTCACAATATCAAAGATCAATGCGACTTTAGAACAAACTATGTTGTTAGCAATCTGCCTGATGACAATAAGGTCACACGGTCAAAGTCACTGTATATCCAACAGGTGAGACATTTACTTAAGCAGAATTCATGTTGTCCATTTATAGTGAGATTATCCTTATCACTTGTTGTTGTTATAATAATTACTTACGCCGGTGTGAGTATTGCGGTTGGTGCCGTCTGTCTGTCTCTGTGTTTGGATGCATGTGTGCCTGCTTGCCTGTCTGCCTGTTTATCCAAGGCATATCTCGGGAATCCTATGAGGTAGTCACCGAATTTGGTCCCTACATTCATATTATGAGTGGCTAGAAAAGAATTTTAGTTTGGGGTCAAAAGGTAAAAAATTGAGGTCACAGGGTCACTTAGTGCATGCTGAAATATATATTTTTAGCCTTAAATCTGGAACACAAGTAGCTAGAGAATCACCAAATTCAGCACAGACATTGATATTATGAGCAGCTAGAAAATGTAGGTTGGAGTAAAAAGATCAAAAATCGAAGTCACGGGGTCACTTAGTGCATCACGAAATACACATTTTTAGCCATAAATCCGGAATGCAAGAAGGTGGAATCACCAATTTGGCACAGATATTGATATTATGACAGGCTAGAAAATGTTTTAGGTTGGAGTCAAAAGGTAAAAAATCCAAGGTAACAGGGCCACTTAGTGCATACCGGAATACAAATTTTCATCAATAACTCTGCAGTGCAAGTATGTAGCATTATCAAATCGGTAACATACATTCATCTTGCAGTTGGTGAGAGGGAAAACTTTGTCTCGGATCAATAGTTCCAATATCTAGGTCACAGTGTCAATAAGTGCCTCCCAAAATACACATTTTTAATGATAAATCAGGAACGCAAGTAGATAGAATCACCAAATTTGCCTCATCCTTTCATATTATAGGTGGCTAACAGTTTTATTAGTTTCAGGACAAAGCATCAAATATCTAGGTCACGGGGGTCAGAAAGTACATACTGGAATGCACATTTTTGGCCATAACTTTGGAATGCAAGACGGTAGAATCACCACATTTAAAGGTTTGGTCAAGACAGAGCGCAAAGGCGTAAGTCAGCATCTCCCATGAGTCCTGTTACTTGGAATAGATCTCAAATCCTATGACCCTCTAGTGTCTATTCTGCAAGTATCTCTAGAACTGAATAGATATCTTTACGGTTCTGATGGCCGTATAAATGTACAAATGTACATAGTAGTGTGAAGAGATATTGTTAATGTGGCTAAATTATATAGGCATATAGCTAGTAGTTTTTGGTTAGGCTAGGTCATGTAGGCATTGATATAGTCTTACGCAGCTGATGCAGGAGTCCTGCATCAGCTGTGTAAGACAATATCAAGGCCTACATGACCTAACCTAACCAAAAACGCAGCAGGAGACAGATGATGTTTATTTTGGTTGTTTAATGAAATTTACTAAATGCTGACATGCACCACCGCACAAGAGCAAGCTCACTGGAACAATTAGAAATATGGAATTAAATGATGGATAATCAGTGTATATATGCTTGTGCTCAGTGAGTTGTTGTTATTTTGTATCTGCTGTGGATGAGAAAATTACTTTGTATAAACTAGCTGTGTAGTTTACTCTTTAACGCTCATATCAGCCAAAAATGGCTTCAGCACTGTTCTTGAGAAATGTTCATTTGCAGACCAAGAGAAGACTATTTTTGAAAATTTACCACTAATAACTGGCTCGATTATCGAGCCAGTCATTACAGTGGTAAATTTTCAAAAATAGTTTTCTCTTGGTCTGAAAATGGACATTTTCTATGAGAAGATTTGATTTTTCTTAACAAATTCAAATGTTAACACTTGGTGTAAGAACGCACACACTGACATATTGCTGTGAGTAGCTAAAACTTTGCCATACATGAACACTAATGCCATGTTATTCTTTCACCTAGACCGCTTGCTGGCATTTACTATACATGTATATAACCCGACCATAGTATTTTCACCAATATATTGATTGGTTCACTTTGGCTGTCTGTTTGTCGGTGTCCAATCTCTGTTAAGTTTTGGGCTTAGCTCAACATATTGTCTTTTATCTTGGCATGGCTTCACCCTAATGGGACTAAACTTGGACAACAGCTTCCTTACATCAACTCAAGAGGATGGAGGTTAGTGATATTGAGGTGAAAGGTCAAGGTAATTGTAACATTGCTATAAATTACAGGTTTTAACAGTAAGGTTCGTCAACTTAGCTTATCTAGCCTTTATTTCAGAATTGGCCAAATTGTTGGAACTAAGCATAGTCATACAGTTACCTCAACCAGTAGGAACAGCAAAAAACACTTCTAAGGTCAAGGTCATCATGATCTTGATGCAAATCTAGATTTTCATTTGGAACGGCAAAATGCCTAAGATTTTCACAAACATAACATGGACTATTTGCTGTTCTGTATTAAAGCTGAACAGTCATGACAAAAGTTCAGTATTAACCATTTATCCCCGAAACCGAGAAAAGACCCAGCCTGAGCATCCAGTCAAATTAGTTTCATTGTACAAGAGGGTTACTTTATGTTTGTGATATATTTGTTGTATAAAACATATTTAAATATAGGGTTTCAATATAGTTTAACTATGAATTGAATACATTAAAAACTTTGACACAATAACTTTGGATTTGTTGTTACAAGACATCATTCCAAAATGCAGACGACTGTTTTGCCAATGGAGGAATCCAGTTTTAGCTATGCCCCACCAATCTTTAGCTAAGTTCCACCCACACTTTGCCCGTGTTGGGATCGATCGATCCCTGAATTTCCTGACTATCAGTTTCCAGAAAACTATACACTTTGTGTCAAAATATTCAACCGCTTAACTGAAATTAGTTTCAAAATATTCAACAGCATGTTTATCAAATAAGTAAGACATACAATTCGTACAACAACGCGTCCGTCATCAATTAAACATTCGTGATAAACTTATCTAGATCATTTATGACATAATTGATTATGACGTCATCCTACACGTCACTTAGTTGATTACCGGTATGATGTCATATGATTGACTGAGAAATTTGAAGCCTCCATTTATGCAATTAGTCACCTAGATATTCGACCCTTTGACCAGAAAATACAATTTTCTCTAGCCAGCCACAATATGAATAAATGTTCCAAATATGGTGATTGTACTTTTTTCTATTCCAGAGATATAATCTGGATAGACACAGGTAGGCAGGAAAGCAGGTACACACACAGAATAACACAGCCCCTCAGGAGCATGGGTAATAATAATGAGCTCCCCTGCAGAATATCATAACCCTATAACACCAAATCTGCTCAAAAGCAGTTTTTGCAGGGATCTTGGATAACAGAGCCTGTCATTCTAGTGAGAAATTTTCAGAAATCTATTCTTGGTCTGCAAATCGACATTGAGAAAATTTTAATTTTCTTGAACCCAATTGATGGCTTAAATGTTAAAGCTGTGTTAAAGTAATTAAAATAAGGACACGATTTACCAATACCAGTGTCGTCGATATACTTTTCAATCGGGCCTCCGTGAGATCAAGTGTCTATTTTGAAAACAATGTTGTTGAAAGCTGTTGCTGTTGTTTTCACTTTTGACCCCAAAATTGGCATATGTCTTCGGGACCCTATGAACAAGCTTACACCCATGTTTGGAGAAGATCCCTCCATTAGAACTAGTTATTAAAAATGTCTTAAGAACAACAACAAGCACGCCATGCCCACATTAACCATGGTCTCTAGCGATGCGGGTAACAAGCTGAC
>JAVVLW010002388.1:0-37678 GCA_034401795.1 Chaetoderma sp. LZ-2023a | reverse complement strand
CATCTATTAAACATAGTTAGCAGACACAGACAACTCATCCTGCCAGCCAGTAAAGCATTCAGAGTTACCTCCCTTGTAAGACAAGGGGTTCATGCACTAACCATCACAGAATGATGCAGGGTATCAGGTTCAGTTTTAAAGCAACATTCCAATTGAATGATGCTTATGCATAATGCTCTACACAATATTGCCTTATTAGGAAGTTGAATGTCTGCTCGATCAGACCACTACTATGCAAGAAGCCCATGACCAGTTAACATCCAATCAATGCGTTATTATAAAATTCCAGAGGCTGACGTAATGCAATGCAATTAGCTCTGGCATAGCAGGCACAAGTTTCATTCTTTGTCTAAGTTTCATATGCAGCAGTCGAAGTTTCTCAATGCTCTAAATTGTTCAAAAAATATTTGTAACTTGGCCACCACCGCCCCCACCTCCATCCTGAAATAGAATGTGAAAAGCAAGTATTGTGACAGACAATAAGTACAGACGTCATACACAATGTTGCCTACGCCTATGCATTCAGCACTAGCCGTGTTGAGCCAATGAGTGATTCCAGTCACACGCAATCCGGATAACTGGTGTTAGCTCAATCATTCTTGGTAGCTAAGGGGACACAACCAAGCGCGACAAGTTTATCTTGTCTACACCAATGCATTCAGCACTAGACGTGTTGAGGCGGTTATCCTCCAAAAGTGTAAATAAGATACATTAGATATAAATATATAAAAATGGTATTATATAACTGAATTACTGTTCACAGACAAAGATACTGCTGCTCGGAAGCATCCACTGTCATGATAGGGGTCTCTAACACTACTTCAGGATTAATGCCCAGGCATTGCTTCAGGAGGCAAAGGCTATCAGACAACCTTAATCGTGACAGCGGATGCTTTGAAGCTGCAGGTTGCTTATGTAACCCAAAACATAAGAGCAGATGCTGCCTCTTATGTAAATTTGCCAAATGATAATTTGTCAAAATAAAGTTTTTGAAAACTAGCATTATGAGTTCCGTTATGTGTGTGTGTTAATGGGCTGCAAATGGACTTCTTCAAAGAGAGAATTTAAGATTACGTGAACATATTTGATGGTTAGCGGGTTAACATATATGATGCCATTAGAACAGTGATACTTATGTCTCACAGCTGCTTCAAAAGCTAGACAAATACTCACATCATTGTCAATGAGCTCAGCTGGCAGCATAAAATGACAGAGAGGCATTGTGGGAATATGGCTACTCGCTCGGGTTACGCCACATTCCAAGTGTTGTCTAATGGCTTTAATCGCATGCTCAACATCATGTAATGACACCATCTGTTTTAGTGATATTCTACCAAACAGGGTATTAAAATATACATATAGATTATATATTACAGACACCTGTTTAGCTTCCAATGAACCGTTCCAGTTTAAACTATGCCAAGCCTAGCCCTTGTTAATCTCCACCCACACCTCGCTCGTGTTGGGATCGATCGAATCCTGAACTCCTTGACTATCAATTTCCAGAAAACTACAGGCAGGCTGTTGAATATTTTGAAAATAATTTGAGTGGGTGCTGTTGATGCCTATGGCAGCAACAGCGCCCAGTCAAATTAGTCACAAAATATTTGACAGGATGTTTATTAAATAGTAAAGCCATACAACGTCACAGACTATTAAGTGTTTAAGATGGACTAAATCGAGTCATTCATGCCATAATTGATTATGACATCATTCTACAAGTCACATACTTAATTATGATGTCATATGATGGATGGATAAACTAGAAACGTCCATTGTATTTAACCCTTCAATACCCAAACTGACCAAAGAACGGTGTCTGCAGTGATCTTGAGAAATGGTCATTTGCACACAGAATTTTTTTTAATTTACCACTGGAATGACTGGTTCGATAACCAAGACAGTTATTCCAGTGATAAATTTTCAAGAATAATCTTTGTGGTCATCAAATTGCAATCTTCTTGAAGAAATAGGAGGGTTACTGGATTATGTGTTTATGTTGAAAATGGTGTTGCAACAAGGTGTCCAAAATAGCAACAGCTTATATAAAACCCTTTTAAAAACATACACAAGCTTTACTTTCATCTGCTCATTTATTTATTTATTCATTCATTCATTCATTCATTCATTCATCCATCCATCCATCCATTCATTCATTCATCCATCCATCCAGCCAACCAACCACCCACTCTCCCACCCACCCACCCACCCACCCATTCATCCATCCATACATACATACACAGACAGAGAGACAGACAGACAGACAGACAGACAGACATTAATTTATTTTATTAATTTATTAATTTATTTATTTATATTCACACATGATGACAAACATGCAAACCTACTTGCTGAGGACATTGTACACAGCAGTTTTTATGGCTTCAATCAGTGACTCAAGACCTGGAAAAGAAAATTAAATCTCATCATAATGCTGTTTCTATCAACAAAACCAATCTGAGGTTCAAACGCTCGTTCTCACACTTTTCTCACATTGTAAAGATTAGGTTTTTAATTTTATCTATTTATCCTAATTCGCTACTGGTCACCATGGATGTCACCTCCTTATACACAAACATCCCAGAGACGGCATCAGATCAGTAGCCATCTTTGCCAAAAAACATGGTATGCCAGGCACACTCTCAATCAGAGGTCTCTGCAACCTCCTGAAACTTGTTTTAGAGTGCAACAGTTTCGAATTTAATGGAGAACATTACCTCCAAGTTGGCGGCACCGCAATGGGAAGCAAGGCAGCATACACCTATGCATGCATCTTTAAGAGCATTTTAGAAGAACGCGCCTTCTAGCTGAGGAAGCTGCCAATAGAAAGACCGCCTTTAGAGTCAAATGCTTTAGACTAGCCGAACACAACGGTTCGAAAGGGTGCTTGGCCAGTACATTAAGCACTAAAGATAGACTCCAGGCTGGAATGAGTACCGGTTGTCTCGGTCGGAGATTGCTCATTCCCTTCACCATCACATTTAACTGGGCCACCTCTGGACTATCCCTGTTGGCTAGACAAGGGATAACTGATGTATTTCGCTTCTCCTTCTCGCCGATGCGACTGCAACCAAGAAAACTGACTTAATAGTTAACAGTTTAATATCTATAGATCTAATTGGTTCAAAGGGAGCATGCCCTAAAACCTGTAGAACAAGAGATAGATTCCATGCTGGGATAGGAATTGGCTGTCTAGGTCGCAAATTACTCATTCCGTTAATAACTTCATTTAAAGTGTCATTCTCCACTCCTTCAATGGCCAGACTGGGAACGACTGAAGCTAATGCAGACTTATATGCTGCTAGGGTTGAAGGTACAAGTTTGTCTACTCCGTATAAATGACAGATAAAATCTGCTACGTGTTGAACAGATGCAGCAAAGGGATCAATATCTCTTCCCTTACACCACTCTGCAAATTTGTTGATTCTATAATTATGTTCTTGTGGTTGACCCTCTTCTGGCTGAAGCGGAAAACTTCGCTGCTTGCTCAGAAAAGCCACCCTTAATTGCACGCTCCTTGATAACATCCATGCAGTCAATTTGAACATTTCCGGTCTGTCGTGGAGATACAGACCCTTGTTCCGAGAGATTAGATCTCTTCTGTCTGGAAGAGGGATTGGATTGCAAACCAGAATGTCTAGCAGATCCGTAAACCATGATCGGCCTGGCCAATGAGGGGTGATCAGAAGTACTTGGCACATACCCTCTCTTATCTTTGCCAGAACTTTTGGGATGAGAATCGTTGGAGGGTACGCATACGCGTGCATTCCCTTCCAACTTATCGCCAGTGCGTCTACTGCTAAGGCTAGCAGGTCCGGGATCGGTGACACGTATGTGACCATCTTTGCATTTTGTTTCATCTCACCATCCTTCGAGTGATAGCATCCGCTAGGATGTTCAATCTTCCTGGAATGTGTGCTGCCCGAAGAATAATATTCCTCTCTTGGCACCACAGCAGAAGGTTCCAAATCATCATACACAACTCTGGTGATCTTGTCCCGCCCTGGCGGTTCAAATAAGACACCACTGTTGAGTTGTCTGTCCTGACTAGGACAATCTTGTCTCGGATTAAGCCCTCAAATTTTCGAAGTGCCAATGTCACTGCTAATAATTCTAGAACATTGATATGTTTCTGCGCATTGGTCCAATCCCATTCCCCTGACACTGACTGATCGTCCAATACCGCTCCCCAACCCATCTTCGACGCATCTGTGAAGATGGACATCTGCGGTTGAGGAGGTTGTAGAGGAACACCTCGCAGGAGATTCTGTTCTGATAACCACCACCGAAGGTGGAATATCAATGGTTCTTTTACTGGAATTCTCAGAGATAACGGATCCGTTTTCTGAGACCAGAATGACATTAGATATATCTGAATCGGCCTGCGTCTGAGTGCCGCATAAGGAACAACTTTCTCTAGAGATACTAGTAAACCCAGTATTCTGAGAAATTGGCGCGCCATCAGAAAGGCTCCTAGAGAAACTGACTCCAGTACCGCAATCAAACGACTCTGCTCTCCGGTGGAAAAGCTACGCCATCCCTGAGATTGAAAATTCCCAGATAAACAAACTCCTGGGATGGAGGCAATTCTGATTTCTCTAGATTCACAATCCATCATAGGTCCTTTAGTAAGGCTAGGACTACCTGATGATTGTTGCGCAGAGTGACTGGATTCACCGCCTTCAGCAGCCAGTCGTCTATGTAAGTGTGAACAGCTATGTTTCTCCTGTGAAGATAAGAAGTGATGGCGAGAACCACTTTGGTGAAGACCTTCAGAGCTGTGGTCAGACTGAACGGAAGCGCATTGAATTCCCAGACATTATCGTGAAATGCAAAGCGAAGATATTTCTGAAAAGGAATTGACATTGGAATATGAAAATATGCATCCTTCAGATCTATAGATACTGACCACATGCCCTTTCTCAGCCCCGTCATCACCGCTGCTACAGTCTCCATCTGAAACTTTGTGGACTACAACCGCTTTTACCCCGGCAGACAACGGAACTCCGAGAGGAGCCGCACCTACCGCCGCCGCGGAATGCCGACGGGAACCGAAAAACACGGCTCCACCAACAACGCGGGTTGAGTGAAGTCCGGGTGAAATATGCCTGACAGAACGTCGACATCACTACCCGGCTAGCAGACCCGTACAAAACCCAAGGGAGACCCTTGGGACGTACTCGGTTCTAATCCTACTGAAAGATCCGGCATCTTCCATAAGCAGATCTTCCTCCTCCGCCGTCGTCTCTTGATCCAAGACCAGAGGAAGGACAGGTGCTTGTCCCTCCACAGAACTGGCCGGACCACCGATAGGTTTCCCTGCACCAGCCTACATCGCCGGGACTGTGGACTGGACGGACTCAAACATTGCCTTGAACTGGGCCGCCCATACACCCAATACTGAGTCCATACGCTTGTTCAGACGCTCTTCAAGACCTTTTACTGATGCCTGATCCAGCTTGGCCACCCTGATTACACTTCTGACACAGCGTGTCCTGGTTCTTGGCTTTCTGCGAACCCAGAGTAAGAATTAAAACGCTGCACATGACATACGATGACGAGCAACACGCACAATTGACTCGATTGTAACTTAGAATTACTTAGAAACATTAACTTTCTCTTAGATTAATGATAATCAAGTCTTTAGGCAGGAAATATTTGAAAATTTTTTGAGTGAAACTTTTATAAACATGACTTGGTAATTAACTAACGTTAAAATAGCCAAGAAATAAACACTGATCGCTACAAACACCCTCGTGAATGAAACGAGAGCTAAAGATCGGCATAAAACAGAGTGCATAGACACGCCAAGCCAAAACAAAACGTTAATCAAGGGTGCCGCCATCTTGGCTAAGGGCGCATCCATCTTGGAAGGAACCGAGTCGCAAGAGAAATTAACCGAGTACCCGGATAAGAGTAAACAGTTAACGAGTACCGGAGCGACTCCAACAATGGATACCATTTTAAAATAATGTGCCAATCTAAGGAAATTTTAATCAGTCATTACGGCACGAATGTATAAATTCTAGATTGATACAACCTGCCCCTGTGATGAGTCCCTTTCCTTCCATGAAGCCAGCGATGGATAACGTTAAACACGCTTAATTCCGCTAAAATTGCACAATTTTAGGGCTAAAAAAAACATGCAACTTTCAAAGTTAGCAAAATAGACGAATCTGACTGTGATTGGGAATTGACTCGGTACCTGCGGCTATGGTAATTCCCGGACACAGTATGGGCAGGACCAGGAGAGTGCAGAGTTTTTAATTGTTTATTTTGAGCTAGACTAGATAATAGACATTATCATAATAGTACATCTGGTAAGTGTTATTCGAAGTAGAATACTGGTACTTCCGTTACTAAATATTGGCTGACATAGAAGCAACTATTCAAATAACCAAAGGACCAAGGCTCCGTTGGCTGGAGGCTGGGAATCTGTTAGAGAGGTAAGTATGTCATCTCACTCGTGAAAAAGAAATCTGCTAAATATTTTTATTTCACATCATGAGAACATACCTCCCTAACACTCTTGTTAAAAGCCAGAATTTGAAAGTAAATTTGGCGGGAGGGAGGCAAGGTTCTAAAACCAGTTCACTCTCAAAGAGACTAGCTCTTTGAATTTCAAGAGCTTTAAAACATCTGAAATTGTGTCTGAAAACAGAACCAGGATAGAATTTTGCATCGGATAATCGACCGATTAGGAGAGATTGATCTAAAGGCAAATGCACTCTTTCCCCCCCCCCCTCTCTTTCTCAGGAATGTTAGGAAAAACTGCTGTTCTAAATGACGCGCACGTTCTCTAATACTTGAAAAAATCATTACTAGACATTGGAAAAAGAAGAATTGCTTCATTTTCAAAGAAACTATCTGAAAGGACCACAATTAAGAGACATTAATCATCACCATATTAAATAATAACATGACACAATCAACAAGACAAAAAACAAAAATGGTCACCTATACTGACCTCTGATGTCACCTCTTTCCCCATATGGATGAAGAGAATGTAACCAGAAAATAGTAGGGATCCCCTACTAACAAATGTGATATTTGTAAATAGCAGAGGAGGAAAACTAATTACAAATAAATACATCTGCATTATTTTCTGAGGACTGAGACGGCGAGCCGGTTGGAAGTGTCATGGAGGTAATGGTCGGTAAAACTCATTTCATAGTGCCACTGGGCTACCGACATAATGTCTTCAACAGAAACACCATTAAATAATGCCATGGAAGTTACCACACCACGGACACTGAGACTCGGCACTACTCTATCTATTTGTTTTCCAGTGGCTGTCTTATGACAAAATTGAATGCATTCTACTATCCATCTGAATGAAAATAATATCTCTTGACGCCCTAGCATGGGGTTCAATATATGACAACCATAGGGAGCATGGGTCTGTCCGCCAAATCTGAGTCCTTCTTTTGTACTTATTTAAGGCACAGACAGGACACCATGCTTTAGCACCAGGATCATATCTGGTTAAGGCAGGTAAAATAATAGGTTGACCTGGATATTTTAAAGATTGATTCTTAGTCAAGAAATGCAATCTTGGTAGAAGCTTAAGGCCTTCACCTGTAACTATATAATGGTCCGGCTCAGCAGACAAGCATGAATTTCTCTTCTGCATCTGGCTGATGCTGCCGCAGTTAAAAAGACAGTTTTAAGTGTCAATAATTTTATAGAAATAGTACTAAGAGGTTCAAAAGGTTTATCACTCAAAACTTGAAGAACCAGAGAAAGACCCCATGACGGTGTCTGTGGAAGATTTCTCGGTCTAAGATTGCTGATACCTTTGATAAGAGTAATTAGAACACTACTTCATCACTTCCCCTCTTTGCCACGCAAGGGATAACATCATTAATGTTGATTTATATCCAGCAATAGAATTAGGCGTAAGACTATAGGCATCATACAGGTGACAGAGAAAATCAGCTACTACCTGAATAGATGCATCCATTGGATTGATACATCTCTTTGAGCACCATTCTGCAAATTTGGTGATTTTATAATTATATGCTCTGGAGGTTGACCGACCCCCTTCTGGCTCTGGCCATGAAATTGGCTGTTGCTCAGAAAAGCCCTCCTTAATTACAGATTTTTGTGAAATGTCTTGCTCTGGAAGATAATATTGTCCATCAGAGGCAGAGGAACCGGATCGCAGACCATAAGGTCCCGCAGATCCGTAAACCGTGATCGGCATGGCCAATTCGGGGTGATCAGAGGCACTTGGCCTTCCTCCTGTTTGATTTTCTGAAGAATCCTTGGAATCAGGATTGTTGGTTGGTATGCGTATGCATACATTCCCTTCCAACTGATAGCTAGTGCACCTATTGCGATAGCGCTTGGATCTGGAATCGGAGAAAGGTATGTCATCATCTTTGCATTCTTTTTCAAATCTATGTCGGGTTTTCCCCAATGGTTGAACAGATGATCCGCCACACATTGATTTAGTTGCCATTCTGCAGGCAGAATGCTCATCCTTCGGCTCAATGAGTCTGCTAACAGATTCAGCCTTCCCGGAATATGAAGTGCTTTCAAGGTGATCATATGATCCATGCACCAGCAAAGCAGTTTCCATGTCATCATACAGAGACTGGGAGACTTCGTTTCACCCTGGCGGTTTATGTAACTCACTACTGTTGAATTGTCTGAACGTATCAACAAACTTTCCCTCCACTTCCTTTAAGAAGTGTTCCAGGCCTAGAATTACAGCTCATAATTCTAGCATGTTGATATGTTCCCTTGACTGATCCAGATTCCAAAGCCCTGATATTGTGGCTTCTTCCAGGAAAACCTCCCCATCCCTCCATCGATGCATCCGTAAACATGGTTACTTGAGGGTGGGGAGGGGTCAGCATGACCTCCGCCAGGAGATTCTCTCTCTCTCCATCCACCAATGAAGGTGATGAATGAAAGGATCCAACACTTGAATGCGCGAGTCCAGTGATCCTGAATTCTGCATCCACTGAGTCATGAGAAACAGCTGAATCTGTCATCTGCGCAAGGCTGCCTGAGGAATGACTGGTTCCATTGAAACCATCAGACCTACCATTCTCAGATAGACTCGTGCTAGAATATAATGACAGCTGCAAACCAATTGTATGCATGACAAGAGATTCTCCACTCTCTCCTGGGATGGCTAAACATATCCTATCTCCAGATCGATGAACATAGCCAGGTAAACAAACTTCTGGGATGGAGTCAGCTCTGATTTTTGAAAGTTGATTATCCAGCCTAAATCTGCGACAGTTTTCAAAACTATCTCCCGATTTGCTGTCAAGTTTTCTGGGTTGTGTGCTTTTAGCAACCAGTCGTCTATGCAAGTGTGGACCACTGTATTTCTCCTGCAGAGGAAAGCTGATAGCAAGGACCACTTGAGTGAAGACCCTCTGAGCCGTCAAAATTCTGAATGGGAGAACTTTGAATTCCCAATGGCGTCCCTGGAAAGCAAATCTCAGGAACTGATGAAAACTCCTTGCAATGGGAATGTGGAAATAAGCGTCTTTCAGATCTATTGATCCCTTTCTTTAACCCCAATTTTATTGTTTCCATTTTGAAACTCGGTGTGTCTATAAACTTGTTTAGAGGTGTGAGGTTGAGAATTGGTCTCCACCCTCCGGTGTTCTTTGTCACAAGAAACACGGTTGAATAGAAGCCCGGGCAATCTTGCGCTGGTTGAATTGCTTATTTTAGAATTAGAGATTCTATCTTCTCTTCTATGCACAACCGCTTGTCTGGATCTCTTGGAAGTTGAGTCCAGACCGGTACCAGAGACAGATGCAATGGTGGACCTAGTCAATCAACCTCCCACTGGTGCACCTCGGGTTAGCAGGGTTCACATAAATTTATGAAGTGGGCATGTCTCTGGTATGTGTGACAACACCAGAGTGGTACCAGTGGTAACAGAAAATTCCTTTAGGTCATCAAGCCCAGTTACCACGCGCTGCTCAGCACGCGCCGCGCCTAGCACCACATGCACCTCGGTGTGCGGGCTGCTGCCCTGCTGGCTGCGTTTGGAGCACTGGCTGATGTACAGCAGCACGCTGCTTGCTGGCGTGGCTGACCAGGTTTCCGAACCTGGCCGGCCTGCTGGCCTCTGACACTGCCAGCATCGCCACGAGCGTACTGCTGCTGAACAGCCGAGGGATGAACACGCACATGTTCTCTGCGCAACACTTAAAATTGTGCGCGCAGCGCCCTCTGGTTGTTGACCAAGTTCACTGTCTCCTGGAGGTGCCAACAACCCTCACCTCCAAACAGACCATGGCCCGCCATCGGCGCTTGCGATAAGCGCGACGAGCTCTTGCGATGGGCACAGATTGTCCAATGCAAACGTTCCCCTTGTCCTCAGTGACCTGGTCACCGACCTAGTCAAGCAGTCCAATGCCAGGTTGATATCATCCTGGATGGCTCGTTGGACTGTCACTGGACTAGGCTGCTGGAGAACCGAGGCTGCTACTTCCCCTGATAGCAGCTGAGAGACGTGAGACAGCGCACTGATTGCTGCTCGCGAACTCTCCTCGGTGTCACACAGTGCGGCATTTGCTGAGCGCATAGCACCCGAGCACAGCGCTCCCGTGTCAGCACGAGAGCCTGGCCGTGTGTCTTCACCCAGAGCGTCGTGGTTGTCCGCACTCGGTTGTCCGCACTCTGTCTAGGCGCTAGACCATACCGAGTGTACTGACTAGTAGTAACTCGCCAACGTCTAGCAACCTCGCAGGGGGGGGGGCCTTCGTGAGGCGACCTTTCGGTCTAATCGACTCCTCTGCCGCAGCGAACATATCTATGATATTCTCTGCATACGGCAGAGATTGAGCCAGGGTGGCCAACGGCTTAGCCTGTAACCACGCCCACACATTACTGGCAGCCGTTTCATCCACGGAGAGCTCTGGTCTCACAGCGAGGAGCCACACACATGCGTCCGACCAGTCTTCGTCCGTGACCACCTGCGAATTGCCGACGAGCAGCAGGCCCTCGTCATCTTCAATGGCATTCGCAGGTGGGGCTGTGGAGGAGTGTACAGACGTACCCGACTGCTCAGGAAATGCATATGGACCCGCGAAGGGCGGCATGACATTCTCCACAGGCAGGCCGTGCACCGAGTCACACTAGCGCGCTCCGGGTCGTCCGTATAAGATTCCACGGCTAAGCGTGGTATCTTATACAGGCGGCCGTCCGCTCCGAATCAGCCCACAGGTTGAATCATGAAACCTGCTTCCGAGGGAATGGTACCATAGGTGCGAGACGCTGTGCTCCCCATGAGGGGAATGTAAACGCTCACATTCATGACTTCATGTTCTTCCCGTGGACCGAGCAGGTAGTCTTCGTCATCTTCCTGGTCAGGAAAGTTAGACTCCGGGTTAGCAAAGAGAGCTAACCCAGTCTGACCAGACGGCCCATAGGCAGATGACGAGGATACTCCACGAGTGATCGTGGTCAAGCCCGCTGGTCGGGTCCCGCCTGATGCTACTCTCGCCGCCGGATCACCAGGCGATGCGAACATCAAGCCTGGGTCCAAGTCGGCCACCACTGGATCACTGAAAGCTTTGTCCGAACTAGCAGAGCATGATCCATGGACAGGGGCTACCTGCACTGAAGTTACTGTGCAGGAAGTTGAGACCTGTGGCCAGCAACATACCGCGAAGCATGTCAGGCATCAGGTCCTTCAAGGTCCTGCACATCTCACTCACTAATTCTACCTTGAAGGCGTCCAGCTCACCCTTCTTAGAGGCCTTCTTACCCTTCTCCTCCTTCCTCACCCTCTTGCCGTCATCCACCATGATCTTCGCCTGTGAACAGAAGAATTCAGAGGTTAGATAACTCCCCACCCCCCACTCTTTACAAATAGCACATTTGTTAGATAGCCTACAACCGGTACAAGATGGGCAGAGGAGGGGGAAGAATCTAGCCTTAAGATGCTTCGAACAAGATGGACATGATGACTTCTGAAAGGTAGACATACGAACAGAATGAGTATTTTAGTTTGTTAATTTTGTTAAAGATATAAAAAACAAACTCAAGACAGAAGACAACCACTTTTATTACTGACAACCCCGAAGGGACAGATGTCTTCATAAAAAAATAAGGAATAAAAACACAGCCAGGGATAACATGAGAATGTTAGAAAAGATGAGAGACTGATCATGACACCCAGTTATCTCTACACATTCATAACATAAAATGATAATGACATCAAGGGTCTACTAAAAAACAAGATTATGACGTCAAGGAAAAGGGAAAAATCAGGCTGATTATGCCATCAAACCTCAATGCAAAAGCCCCTTCAAGGGGAGGAGAGATCAGATTATGAATGCAAGAAATGCCTAGGACCACATACTTTCATCACTCAAGAATAATATAATACTTTAATTATATATCTGAGAACCCATGCACAAAAGGGAATACAGTGCAATAAAGATAGCAGCAAAAATTGATAAGAATTTCAAATAAATAGGTGCCATAACTAATAAACTCCCTTATCCTGAACACAGGTAAACCATTCACTTGTACACAAAATCACGTCCATACCATCCGCTTCATCTGTATAATCTGATGAAGGGGATGGGACAAAAGGAGGGAGATATTTTTCGTCCGAACTAGCACTCACTGTACACAAATCTGAAGGACACTTTATCAGGATTGACCAGGTCAAAGGCGACAAAATTCAAGAATTGTTCATGGAACAGTTCACTGACAATGATGCATGATGAGCCCTCTCAATGTTCTCATGTAACTCCAAGTCATTACTAACACTAATTAAAACAGCAGAAGCTGCGAAGATACTCAAAGTCAGTCATGAAAAATGTACATGCATCTCGACCTGGTGGCATGGCCGATGAAATATTAAAATACGCATGTGACATCATCTCAAAAACAATCACGCACCGAATCAGTTCAGCTTTCATGCACCATCTTCCCATCAATTCTGTAGGCCAAGGCACCCAAGCCCAAGAAGCCACCCGATCCCCCAGCCAATCTGCGACCCATTATGCTCTTCAACAGCATACGGAAAATCGTATCCAATGTTACTCTATGCCATATCCAAGACAAGATCAATTACTTCATGGGATCAAGTCGGTCGCTTTAAATGTGGATGCAGCGGCGCAAACATTGCATGGGCTCAATGCCAGCTTGTGCCAGTAGTCATGTCCAAATACTGGGGCTTTTCACAAAATGGGCATTGACATGTCACGAGTCTTTGACACAATTAAATGCTCAATGACCCTAGATCTGAGCCCATAGTTACCTTGAAATTGAGATTCTGGGACTGCATGGCATCAAAGTGCTAAAATTGATGGAAACACCCATAAAAGGTGGAAGGTGTTAAACAAGAAACGTGTGGGGCATGGCTCAAAATTAACCTATATTGCGTATGAGAAAAAGGATGAAGCGGCTAAAATATGAAGCTAAAACTGGACGGTGACTAAAGGCTGATAACAATTGAGTAATCTAATCTGTCAGTCAAGCATATGGCGTCATAATTAAATACATCACATGTAGGCTGACATCGCAATCAAATATGTAATGAATGGTGTAGTTAAGTCTTTAATGAACTTATAAAAGTATGTCATTTGTACGATTTGCATGTCTTTGATATTTAACAAACATTCTGTTGAATATTTTGAAACTAATTTGACTGGGCGCTGTTGCTAACATAGACAGCAACTGCACCCAGTCAAATTGGTTTCAAAATATCTAACAGTTTACCTGTACAGTTTTCGGGAAATTGAGATTCAGGGAGTTCAGGGTTCGATCGCTACCAACACAGGCAAAGTGTGGATGGAGCTTATCTAGGGATGGGCGATGCATAGCCTAAAGAAGTTTCATCCAATTTCCAATCAGCCTGACAAAAAACGCCATTGCTATTGACTCATTATGTATTCCATGTGGGCCAAAAATATTATCAGTCGTGAAAATTAATGAATTGAGCACTAAGTATTAAGATAGTAAGGAGTTCCTCACTGACTTAGCGGATTTACCTTCTCTCATGAAGTATTGTATCAAAGCCAGATATTTCTCCTGTACAGCAGGTATAGCCACAGCAAGCTCTGAACTCTATATATTAAATAAGGAGAGAATATGGTAATAGAGAACACAGTGTAGAGATTTATTTACTGTACAAACGAAAGTTTTTACGAAACGTGAGGATACCTATGAAAACTGAAATCATTAACCTTTTAATGGCCAAGCTGGCCCAAACTGGCATCTGCACTTGTCTCGAAGGTCTATTTGCAGGCCAAGAGAAGACTATTTTTGAAAATTTACCACAGGAATGACTGGCTAAATAAAAGCCAGTCATTCCAAGTGTAAATTTTCAAAAATAGCCCTTTCTTTGCCTGCAAATGTACCTTCACTAAGAGAATTTAGGTTTTCTTGACCAAACTTGACCATTAAAGTAATAAATCTGTCAATGAAGCCTACATTTCATTATCTGACTCACCAAATAAAAGACACTATTTGTTGTAAGAAATGATGAAACAGGACAAACTATCGATTAGTTTACAATTTCAAATCAACCATACCGCTAACCTGTTTAATATTCCGAAGCTTATTTCTCTGAAATTTGTTGTTGATTCAGCAGCAACAATTTCGAGTTGAGTTAAGTTACAAAATATTCAATAGACCCCTTCTGATATTGTAAGGAATTTACAATAGCTGGTAGATAAGATGGGTAAATAGTGAAGCATTTTAATTAACCCTTTAATGGTCAATCTGGCTAAAAAATCACATTCTGCAGTGGTCTTGAGAAATGTCAATTTGCATGGCACGAAAAGACAATTAAAAAAAATGATCATTGGACTGACTGACTCGATAACTGAGCCGGTCATTCCAGTAGCAATATTTTCAAAAATAGCCTTCTTTTGACTTGCAAATTGGTAATTGCTATGCAAAAATGTTGATGTTCTTGAGAAATCATGGCCATTGAAGGGTTAAAAGTACTTACTGTTGCATTCTTATGGAGGAGGTTATCGACATAGATATAGCCGGCTATAATGTTCAACTGCACTCTCAGAAGCATAATTAGGATCGTGCAACTGTACACGGTAGACAAGGTCCTCACAAAAGCTGCAAGAAGTTTGAAAACGTTAACCCTCAAGTTTGTTCAAGAAAATTTAAACTTTCTCATAGAAAATGTTCATTTGCACATCAATATCAAAGAACAATATCTCAATTAATCACAACTTATTAATTAGCAACATTTCAATTCATGTAAATTTTTTGCGTTTACCAAACTGTAACAATAATGCTGTCAATACAGATTCAGAAACTTATGCTTCTTCTTTTTTTTCAACCTCTCAGATTTCCCCCTCAACATGGCAACCGACAGTCTACTAGATAAAGGTCTAGGTTTCAGCCCTATGGTCCCAGAACCAAACATGGGAAGCCTCTCTACTGATTTACAAGCTTTTTTTTATACGCATGCGTCTTAAACATTTCTTCACCCCCAACCCACACACGCCTACAACTGGGAATCGGTACAACAATCCCTTTACCGGTACGTACCGGTTCCACCAACTTTTCAAGACATCATAGCAAGGAAATTTGCCGCCAAAAAAACTTCAATGCCGCCTCCCACCTTGGATGCACCATTTGAAGCTTTTTTCAAGGCAATCAGGTATGAATATAGCAAACATATTCATCATAGAATACAGAAAAGAAATCTGAGCACTAAGGAACAAAAAGCCCCTGTGCAACTTAGAAATAACCACTCTATAGTGATAAAAAAGCAGATAAGGGACAAGCAACAGGGGTCCAAAACAAAGTGAACTACATAGCAGAAGCATACCGCCAATTAGCAGATACACGGTTCCTTGAAACGGTCAACCAAGACCTGACACCAAAAAACACCAAGCTAGTAGAAAAAAGACTAGACCAACTAGTTAGAGATAAGGAAATCGATGTTCAAACCACTAGCAGATTACTACCAAAACCGCCAATCACAGCTAGATTCTATCTCCTACCAAAAGTGCATAAAACCAAACAAAATGGTTTAGTTCCAGGCAGACCCATCATAGGTGGCATAGGCTGTCCTACAGAACTCACCAGCTATTTCGTGGATGAACACATCAAAGTCCAGGTCACCAAAATCAAGTCGTATGTGAAAGATACTACAGACCTTATTAAACAGCTAGAAGCATTTGGGCCAACAAAGACAAGCACACTTCTAGTAACAATGGATGCCACTTTATTGTACACCAAAATACCTAACAATGAAGGCCTCAGAGTAGTGGCAAAATTCTGCAACAAGCATGGAGTACCAGGCAAACTTTCCATCAGCGGACTACTAAATCCACTCAAACTTGTCCTCGAATGCAACAATTTCAAGTTCAATGGTGAACATTACCTCCAGATAGGAGGAACCGCCATGTGAACCAAAGCTGCCTGCACCTTCGCATGCATCTTCATGGCTGACCTAGAAAAAAGATTGCTACATGCAGCTCCACACCAGCCAACGCTGTATGTCAGATATATAAATGACATCTTTATGATCTGGGAACACGGCAAAACAGCCCTAGATGAGTTTGTCACGTATATATGAATGGGGTACACCAGAGTATTAAATTCACCATGGAATACTCAGAAACACAAGTTTCCATTTTAGACACTCTGGTCAAACAAACACCATAACACACCATCATCTTTGATCTCTACACAAAACCGACAGACACCCACGGCTACCTTCACTACGACTCAGCTCATCACTCAACCTGCAAGGACTCATCCCCATATGGACAATTCCTTAGATTGAGATGCATTTGTTCTCTCATAGAAGACTATGACAAGAACAGTATCCTTCTCCAAGGTTACGAGGATACCCCATTAGCATCCTGAACGAATCCAGGGCCAGAGCTAAGTCACAAGACAGATAACAAATCCTCCACCAACCACCAAGGACAACCACCAAAACCCTTCAACAAAGGCCAAATTTTGTCTACAAATTCACAAGAGCCAGCATTTTCCTGAAGAAAACCATTAAAAAACACTGGCCAATTTTGGAAGCTAGCAACAAATGCAGAATAGCTTTCCCAGAAACACCACTCTTCGGTTATAGGAAGCACAAGAATATCAAAGACATGATTGTCAGGGCGATACTCCCATCAGAGAAACCCCCTGTACAACACAGAAAACCCCTAATAGCATGCAAAACAAAAACCTGTACCACCTGGCAAAAAATGCTGAAAAACAGATTCTTCTAAAGCTCCCACACTGGCCTCTCATACAAGGACAAAATCATAGGCAACTGCCAGACAAGAAACATTGTCTACCTACTCACATGTAGCAAGTGCAACAAATAGTGTGGGAGAATACCTGCGGACCTTCAGGATCCGAATCCAAGAGCATTTGAGATCAATATCAAATCTCCACAAAAATGAGAGGTATGACACCCCTGTAGCCAGGCATTTCAACAGACCTGGACATTCAAGAACTGACATGCAGTTCAGAATCATCCAGGTTCTCTCATCAGACCCTGATGATGAAAACTCCACACCATGGAGGAGACAGAAAAAATGCCATTGGATACACCAGCTCCAAACAATGGCGCTCATAGGCATAAACCAAGCGGGATAAGGAACACTGTTCACCTGGACCAGCATGCCCACCACAGGCAGACAGGCCCAGTAGGGCGTTATTAACCTTATTGAAAATCACTTATATAACGTTAAATCTTGTACCCTAGATTTGTATTGCAATTTATAAACACACGACCTACTGTAGACAAAGATCGAAAAAACTCAGCACATGCTTACAGTTTAAAATACTGCTGGTGAATGACCAAGCCAACAAGGGAAGTACCGTACAGTCTTTATTGGGGAATTTACAGCCAGCACAAACAACAGAATTAAATAATATAGCGATGAGAAACTATATCTAAAATTATGTCTCCACCTCTAAATAGTGAGTTAAAGTGCCAATAGACTAACAAATAATTCGAAAATTATTTAAGATCAATGATCTTTTACGGATCAAGTCAGCCAAAACCAGCCTCCACAGTGGTCTTGAGGATGTCCATTTGCAGGCCAAGAGAAGATTGTTTTTAAAAAATTACGACTGAAATGCCCAGGACGATAATCGAGCCAGCCATTCCAGTGGTAAATTGTCAAAAACAGTCCTCTCTTGGCCTGCAAATGGACATTCAATAAGCAAATATTTAGATGTTCTTGACCAAATTTTACCAGTAAAGGATTAAATAACTATTATAAATGGTACATGGTCAAAAGATCATCTTGTGACCTCGACCATTAAGTATCAGCTTCGCCTATCAAGTGCAATTAGGCATAGAGAGGTTACATTTATGTGGGAAAATCGAAGCCATACTAAACACATTTTACTAAGCACCATAATTAACAAATGATATCTTGATAGTAACCCAGTTACCTGTCTCTCGATAGTGAGACAAAGTGAGATGGGAGCCAGACTAAGAGGTGTGGATGGATTTGAGATATGACGGATGGAACAGTAATTAAATATGATATAGCAAAGTATTACTTGTCATGAAAGAACGCTATATTAGGTTAATATGACAGAGAATGCAACCTACCTAAAATTTTCATATCTTGCCACATCTCAAGTCTGTTGCTTGGACTGAAAAAAGATTTAATCTTAACCCGTTAACTCTCAAATCTGTTCAGAAAGATTAAAAATTTTGCATAGAAAATGCCCATTTGCAGGCCAAGAGAAGACTATTTTTAAACATTTACCACAGGAATGACTGGCTCGATTGTCAAGCCAGTCATTCCAGTAGTAAATTTTCAAAAAAATCACCTCCTTGTCTGCAAAAGGACATTTCTCAGGAAAAGCCGTTGTTTTTGGTTGGCTCAAGTGCTAAAGTGTCAAACATTTTACTGTTAAATTATTATCATCAATTACTGAGTTACATTTTAAAAAAAGAGGTCTAAGGGACCTGTATCGCTCACCTGGAACATAAGTAAGTAAGCAGAAACCTCAGGTTTGTGCAGAATCGCAACAAGAACACAGATGCATCCTAACAAATTTGGTTAAAGTTGGTTTAGTGGTTATCGAGAAGACATTTTGAATTTCTCATTGCCTTACTATGGGAGCTATTGGTGGGAAAACAAGATGGTTGCAAACCTGTTTATATGACAGTTTTGAAAGTGGGAAATTTGAAATCAGCATACCCAAATACCTAAATAAAAACCAATTTCGGCTTGAAACCCTATCTAATATAAAATTCCAATAAGACCACCTAGATGCTAAATTCTGATTGGTCAATACGGCCATGTTTTTAATGTACTAACTTCCCTTGAACAAACTTAAATGGCCATCAGTGCCTAATCATATCACCGACATTTCAGCTCAATCCTTTCAACGGTACTGGAGTTGTTTTGGTGAAAATTAGGTCATTCAAGATCTCCACCGAAGCATTTGGCCAATCAAGTTCACTTGAACAAACTTAGTTCAGCTATTTCCCTAAATGATGTTTCATAGTTTGGAATCATAGATCTTTAAAAGCATAATTTCTAAAAAATCAGCCAAAATCCAAGATGGCCACCAAATTGGCCGAGCGGCTTCTTTTGAACAAACTTGGATCTCTATGCATGAGGGATGCTTCCTGCCAAATATAATTGAAATTGGCCAATTGGTTTATTGGAGTTTATGGCAGGAAAAATGATCCAAGAACGCCACAAAACTTTTTTATCTGACAGTTTTGAGTGGCAAATTTGAAATCAGCATACCCAAATTGATATAAAACCAAATTCGGCTTCAAAATCTATCAAATAAAAATATATAATATGGTCACCAAACATGCTACCATTTTTATTCAAGGAAAGGACGCTAGCATGTATTGGACGAAGGCTAAATTTTAGCCCAAATCCTCCCCAAAAATCCTTATAGTCATAGAAAGGACGCATAGAGAAATTGAAATCCATTCTCTAAAATGGTTAAAACTCATAGAACCTATCACGAAAATTGAACGCAATTTCCATACGCATGCTAACCGCTATGTTTAATGTACACCTAGAAAATATCATCGTGGAAGTGAAATTATTAATGGGACAGCCTAAATATCGCGTATCTTCAATAAAGATCGTTTATTATATTAAAATCAATGCTACTTTTGACATAAAATGTCGCCTTGAAAATATGGAAATCATGTGATATTAGGAATGCGGTCAGATCAGTAGTTGTGTTTACTAGAATTCTTCTAATATCTGCCATTCTCTAATTTCATTGGCTTGTGCGGGAGAATTTATCCAGTCAGAACAGAGAAATAATATTTCTCTTCAGTAAAAATTAATAATAGAACAGTGTATGCCGACCAACATTAAATGATCCAAAACGGAATCAGAATTAAAATGAGATAAAGCGCTTCTTACATTGGCAAGCCGCTGACTCTTTTGCGATTGGAGGCGCTGTGTTCTCGCGAGATCTTATACGTTAACGGGAGTTTGTTATCAAACGGGTACGGATCAGACCCAAAGTACAATACTTAGTTCCTATCGCGCAATGATAATATATAGTTTCAGAGTTCCGAGTCCAGAATATTTTATCTGAGTACTCGCTCTAATTAAAAACAATTTTTTGCATTTGGAGGCGAATTGATATTTATTAATGGATATGCAATATTTAGGCGCCAATTTAATAATTTCACTTCTGCGATGATGTTTTGAGGTATACATTAAACATAGTCATAAGGCGGCGAGAATTTGCACTGTTGAATTTCCGTGGTATCATTAATTTTTATTACGAAAGTTGACCAAAAAAATGTGCTCAAAGACTGCACCCCTTCCCTAGAACATGTATTATGACAAAAAAACTGCATCCTTTAGTCGAATTTTAACTGTACATTTTGATTATTCCAGGACTGTAGCAGCCATGATTTTGACGTATCAACTTACTTTAATGGGCCTTAGTCCTTTTCATTAAAACTAGGTCATCCAAGATGGCCATCAAAGCATTTGGCCAATCAACTTTGCTTGAACAAAATAATGTTGCCCTAAATAATGTTTCATGAGTTTGGAACTGATCCCCCAAGTGGTTTCAGAAGTTTTTGAAGACATATTGGTTGCTTTAGTAAGGGAGTTTATCCGACAGTTTTGAAAGTGGTATATTGGAAATCAGCATTCCCAAAAACCTATACAAAAGCAATTTTGGGTTCAACATCCATCAAATAAAAAAATCCAATATGGTTACCAAACACGCTGCATGTTGATTGGTCCACGGCGGCCAGGTTTTTGTACATATCAACTTCCCATGAACAAATTTTAATGGCCCTTAGTCGCTAATTATATCTCCCAAATTTCGGCTCAATCCAATCAGCAGTTGTAGAGAAGTTGCTTTCGCGAAAAGTAGCTCATCCGAGATGGCCGCCAAAGCATCTGGCCAATCAAGTTCTCTTGAACAAATCTGGTTCAGCCGTTGCTCTAGATGACGTTTCATAAGTTTTGAATCAATCCCCCTAGCGTTGTCGGAGAAAAGGATTTTTAAAGACGTTTCTAAAAATCGGCCAAAATCCAAATTAGTCGATTGGCTTCATTTGACCAAACTTAGATCTATATGCCATACGGCCCTAAATGCTTCTTGCCAAATACACGAGGTGGAAGGGGGGGGGGGGCCCGTATCTCTCACCTGGAATTATTGGCCACTGGCACAACCGAACAAAACGAGATGACCCCGAGAAAAATTTACCAATTTAATTTCTGTCAAATTTATTAAAATTATTATGGTCGCAAATTAAAATAAATCTGGAAATGCTATGTCTGTCTATAAGTGAATACCAAAGAATATTAGTCTGGCAACAATACTAGGAATGTTCACTGCAGCTATGTTGTGGTGAAAACATAACCCGTTCACTGACAAATTACTGAAAAAGTAGATTCTTTACAACATACAACTTATTTTGTTCAATATTTTGAAATTAATTTGAGCAACAGACTCCAGTCAAATTAATTTTTAAATATTCAACAGTTTTCCTGTATGATTGCAGGAAAATGAGATATGAAGAATTAATCAGTGAACGAGTTAAAATGTTTATCGGTATGCTTCAAAGTTATGATGTGACTTTGCACAGTGACTTACTTGTGCTTGATTTTGTCCACAATTTCTTCAGTATTGACATGCGTTTGAAGTGCTATTTTCAGGCCAGGCAACAACGAGAACACTGAAAATATTTTATAAAATAAAGTAAAAATATTGGCTTGTGCGATTAATTATTTAAGAATAATCGTGATTCCTCGATTAACCAGCCTTTGAAATTGTATCACTGGAATGCCTGGCTTGATGCTCGAGTCAGTCCCTCCAGTGATACATTTTCAAAAATAGTCTTCTGTTGGCCTGTAAATGGACATAATTTGCTGAGCAAAATGTCAATTTTCGTGACCTGTCGCATTAAAAAGTAATTAACAGGTAGGTTTTGAAATAATTAATGCTACAGAAATTATTCACGAAAGTTGTGGTAGTGAGTCCCATTGTACCCCTGAACATCTTGCATGATTGTTAAATATGAATTAGTTTTACAGGTTTTTGCACAAACCCACCCTCAAAATCAAGCATGGGACCCTCATAACTCAGAGCTGTGCAACCATGGTACTCTAATATTAGCATGGATAAACAAGAGCCATTAGAAGACGGCAGATCCCCCCCAGATCCAAACATTTCAAATAAACATACATCAAGAGTGGGCATACATGCACCGTTAATTGTAAAGGACAATATTTTAGAAAAACTAATCAATGAAAAATGCAACTCCTAAAAACCTAAATTCCTTTGTCACTAAGTGTAATGCAGTTTATGTATCGGCTTTAAGATATTTAAAGGGTGATAACTCTGTAATGAATACCCAGCTGCACATGCTACTGATATTGTCGACAAAATTTTAAGTTAATCCATTGAGACCTCTATGAGGAGTTCGTTGACAAGAATGATTGTCAGAGATGGATGGACCGACAGAGGGACATGCATACATTTTGGACAGACGGATGGACGTACAGGTATAGGGATGTACACACATTTTGGACAGACGGATGGATGTACACGTATACAGATAGCACATGCACACCTTCATGTGGTAATGATAACACTTACCAAGTGTCAAAAGAATCAGAGCTAAACTGTAGGAGTTGCGTTGACAAGAAATGATTGCCAATGCAGTCTATGTATCAGCTTTAAGCTTTTTAATGGCGGATAAGGATCATAACTCTGTAATGAATGATTTTTTTGGCCGCGAAAAAAGCACATGCGCATTTGCACATAATACTGATAATGTGGAAGAAATTTTAAGTTAATCCATTGAGACATCTAGGAAGAGTTGCGTTGACAAGAAATGATTGTCAGAGATGGATGGACTGACAGATGAACATGCATGCATTTTGGACAGATGGATGGACGTACAGGTATATGATAGCACATGCACATCTTCACGTGGTAATGATAACACTTACTATGTTTCAAAAGAATCAGAGCTAAACTGTAGGAATTGTGCTGACAAGAAATGATTGGCAATGCAGTTTATATATCGGCTTTAAAATATTTAAAGGAGGATAACTGTAATGAACAATTTTTCACGAAAAAAGCACATGCACATCTGCACATGATACTGATGTGGACAAAATTTTAACTTAATCCGTTGAGATCTCTAGTAGGAGTTGCGCTGACAAGAGGGGGATGGACGGACAGACATGCTGATCGCTATATCCCCAGACTTCCAGACCAGGGGGATAAAATACTGCATGGGAATCCCAAATTTCAGTTTGAGAGTTGAGACTCCCAAGATTTCAGGTTGTGACACCTAGAGTTCTAGGTGTGGAGTCCCTGGGACCTCCAAAATTTAGATGCCATGAGAAACACTGATGTGGCGTGACGCCTACTATCTTATCCACAATACGATGGTTTGTTAACCATTTAATGGTTAGGGCAGCCAAATTTGGCCTCTCAAGTGGTCCTGAGCAATGTACATTTGCAGGCCAAGTGAAAACTATTTTTTTTAAATATATTTATCACTAGAGATAGTCATTTGGCTGGTTTGACAAAAAAATATTTTCATAGAGCAAAAACCTTTAACTTGCTGAATATTTTGAAAACAAGTCACCAACAACTTTCGGTCATACTGTTTTCAAGATATTCAGCAAGTCAAGAGTTTTTGCTCATTGAAATTATTGTCACGTAGCTTGCATCAGTGAGAGAGTTAAAGTATTATGACAAGCTCCATTGTATACTGGACTTGAGGGGATACTTTTGTGAGGATGTGTGCCTGCATGTGTATAAACGAAATCTAGGATTTCTTTTTTCACGAGAGAGTTGATACTTACCTCCCTAATACTTTTGATATTGCTAAATATTGGCTTTCACTCAATAAACACTCAGATTAAAACAGTTAGGTGCCCCTACTGGGCAGGGAGTCAGAGCGTAGTCTGGCGGATGCCAGCCCCACCACCGCGCATGCGCAGACTAGCACTTCCTCTGACTAGATTATTGGCTGACACACATGCAACTATTAAGAGCCTGAAGACCGAGCCTCTGTGGGGTGGAGAGGCCGGGTCCGTATCTAGGGAGGTAAGTATCAACTCTCTCGTGAAAAAAGAAATCCTAGATTTCGTTTATTTCACTTCAAGAGTATACTTACCTCCCTAATACTTTTGATATTGCCAGAATTCGAAAGTGAATCTGGCGGGAGGGAGGCGAGGGCAAAAGACCAGCTCATCCCA
The DNA here is from genome assembly GCA_034401795.1 of Chaetoderma sp. LZ-2023a. Lineage (NCBI taxonomy): Eukaryota > Metazoa > Mollusca > Caudofoveata > Chaetodermatida > Chaetodermatidae > Chaetoderma > Chaetoderma sp. LZ-2023a. The sequence continues at coordinate 13,007 of JAVVLW010002388.1, read as the reverse complement.
ATACGCTTTTCTGCGTTTAAGGCACTTAAACTTCTGAAACTGTACGAAAAACAGTCAGGATTTGACTAACCATCGGATAACACCACCGATGTATGAGAGATGACCGAATGTCATATGCGCTCCCCCCCCCCCCTCCTTCCTGGGAGGAAGAGTCGACTGACCTCAATGTCCTATACGCTCTCTACGTACAAGTGCCATGTACTACAGGACAGAGACGAAAAAGCTCCATTTTCGTATACTCTCAACAATGAACCACACAAATACACAAACCATCACCATATTAATAACGGGTAACGTGACAATACAATCAACAACGGACAACACATGAACAAGACTGACCTTGTTGAAAAGGCTGCTGACATCATCTTCCCATTGGTGAAGACTGATGCAGGCCCAAAAAAGTGGGTGTTTCCATAAATTAATTGTGAAATATATAAGCAATGAGGAAAAAACCTCCTCAAAAAATATAAACCGAGTTATTTTTTCAAAATCGACAAGGCGAGAGGATTAGAGGTGTCACGGAGATAATGGTCTGTAAAACTTGACTCACAGTGCCACTGAGCCACCGACATAATATCATCCACAGGGACCCCATTAAATAGGGCAGTGGATGTCACTACGCCGCGGACACTGTGAGCCTTGGCCACGTCAACCTGCTTCCCGGTGGCGGATTTATGGCAAAACTGAATGCATTCTACAATCCACCTGGAAATGGTGTCCTTAGAAGCCCTGCCATGGGGTTCAATATATGACAACCATAACGCTGACTGATCGGTGCGCCACTCCGCCGTACGTTGCTTGTACCGGCAAAGCGCCCGGACAGGACACCATGCTTTAGAATTAGGATCATATCTAGTTAAAGCAGGCAAAATAATAGGTTGACCTGGATATTTCAACGACTGATTTTTAGCCAAGAAATTAATCCTAGGTAGCAGCTTAAGGCCTTCCCCTGAAACCACAAAACGGTCATCCTCGGCTGATAAGGCATGAATTTCACTCCTACGCCTAGCCGAGGCCGCAGCAATTAAAAACACAGTCTTCAGTGTTAATAGTTTCATAGAAATGGAACTAAGTGGTTCAAAAGGCTTATCACCTAGTACTTGAAGCACTAGCGATAAACTCCAAGACGGAATCACCGGTGGATTCCTTGGTCTTAGATTGCCCATGCCTTTAATTAATACATTTAATGTATTTACTTCATCACTTCCCCTCTTAGCCAAGCAAGGAATAACAGACATTAATGCTGACTTATAACCAGCAATAGAGTTAGGCTTGAGGCTATAGGCATCATAGAGGTGACAGAGGAAATCAGCTACTACTTGAATAGATGAATCCATTGGATCAATACATCTTTTTGAGCACCATTCTGCAAATCTGTTGATTTTATAATTATATGCTCTGGAGGTTGACCCCCTCCGGGCTTTGGCCATAAACATGGCTGCTTGCTCAGAAAAGCCCTCCTTAATTCTAGATTCCTTGACAACATCCACGCAGTCAATCTGAACATTGACGGATTGTTGTGAAGGACCTTGCCCTGGAAGATAATATCGTCCATCAGAGGCAGAGGAACCGGATTGCAGACCAGAAGGTCTAGCAGATCCGTATACCATGATCGGCTTGGCCAATCCGGGGCGATCAGAAGCACTTGGCATTCCTCTTGTCTGATTTTCTGAAGAATTTTTGGAATCAGGATTGCTGGAGGGAATGCGTATGCATACATTCTCCCCCAGCTGATAGCTAACGCATCTGTTGCGAAAGCGCTTGGATCCGGATTCGGAGAGACGTACGTCGTCATCTTCGCATTCTTCTTCGTTGCGAACAAATCGATGTTGGGTTTCCCCCAATGGTCGAACAGACGATCCGCCACACATTGATTTAGTTGCCATTCCGTGGGTAAAACACTCATCCTTCGGCTCAATGAGTCTGCTAGCAGGTTTAACCTTCCCGGAATATGAACTGCTTTCAAGGTAATCTGGTGATCCAGACACCAACAAAGCAGTCTCCATGTCATCATACAGAGACTGGGCGACTTCGTTCCGCCCTGGCGGTTTATGTAAGTCACAACTGTTGAGTTGTCTGAACGAATAAGAACAATCTTGCCCTGAACTTTCTGTAAGAAATGTTCCAGGCCCAGGACTACTGCTCTTAGCTCCAGTAGATTTATATGTTCCTGTGACTGTTCCAGATTCCAAAGCCCTGATATCGTGGATTCTTCCAGGCAAGCTCCCCAGCCCTCCATCGATGCATCTGTATACACAGTCACCTGAGGGTGGGGAGGGGTTAGCAAAACCCCCGGCAAGAGATTCTCTGTATTCAACCACCATTGCAGGTGGTGAATCAGAGGCGCCAACACTGACACATTCGAGTCCAGCGAACCTGTACTCTGGGTCCATTGTGTCATGAGAAACAACTGGATCGGCCGCCTGCGTAAGGCGGCCTGAGGAATGACTGGTTCCAAAGAAACCATCAACCCCAGCATTCTCAAGTAAACCCGTGCCAGGACATGACGACTGTCGCACACTGACTGAATTAACGAGATGAGTTTCTGCACTCTCTCCTGAGTAGGATAAACATATCCCGTCTCCAGATCGAAGAACATTCCCAGGTAAACAAACCTCTGGGATGGAGTCAGCTCTGATTTCGGAAAATTTATCATCCAGCCCAAATCCGAGAGAGTTTTCAAAACAATCACCAGATTGGCCGATAAAGCTTCCTTGTCGTGTGCCTTTAACAGCCAGTCGTCTATGTACGTGTGGACTGCTATGCTTCTCCTGCGGAGGTATGCTGTGATCGCAAGAACCACACGGGTGAAAACCCGAGGAGCCGTGGAAATTCCGAAGGGCAACACCCTGAATTCCCACTGTCTGCCCTGGAATGCAAATCTCAGGAAGCGACAGAAACTCCCGTGGATGGGGATGTGGAAATAAGCGTCCTTCAAATCTATCGACGCCGTCCACATCCCCCTCTCCAACCCCGCCAACACCGAGCGCACCGTTTCCATCTTGAAACTGGGCGTCTCGATGAACTTGTTCAATGGCTTGAGGTTGAGAATCGGTCTCCACCCTCCGGTGCGTTTTGTTACTAAGAACAGGGTTGAATAGAAGCCCGGACACCTTTGTGCCGGCTGAATAGCTCCCTTTTGTACGAGGGAATCTATCTCCTCCTCGATACACAACCTTTGCTCTGGATCTCTCGGAATGGGAGTCCAGACTGGCACTAGAGACAGTCGCGACGGCGGGCCTGTCATCCACTCTGGATGATACCCGACGGAAAGCCATCGCAAGACTAAACGGTCCTGAGTTAACCGTTCCCACTCTTGCATGTGGTCGGCTAGCCGGCCTCCCACCGGTCCACCTAGGGACAGAGGTGGACACGAGGCATGCAAGAGCGGCACTGTCCCCGTCGCCATAAACACCGGAGTGGTTCTTACCGCGGTAACCGTCCCGTCAGGACCGATAACCACGCCCAGATCCTCGCGCGCCCCGCCCCGCCCCGCGCGCACCTCGGTGCGCGGGCGGCTGCCTGGCTGACGGCGCCTGAGGAACCTGCGCCCCCCTCGCTGCTGGCCGAATCGCACGCGGCCGAGGCCGACGCTGCGACGGTGGCTGGCCTCTGACTTGGCCAGCACCACCTCGAGCCTGCAGGGGACGATACGCAGGGGGCGCGGCGCGAACGTTAGCACGACGCAGCACCTCAAACTGCTCGCGCAGCGCCCTCTGGTTATTCACCAGGGTGACCGTCTCCTGGAGGTGCCGACATCCCTCACCTCCAAAAAGACCAGGACCCGTCATAGGCGTACGCAGTAGCCTATTGTACAGGTCCTGAGACGGGCACAGATTGTCCAGGGCAAACGTGCGTCTTGCCCGGACACTCCTGGTCACCGCCCGAGTCATACAGTCCAGCGCCAGGTTAATACCATCCTGGATGGCTCGCTGGACCGTGACCGGACTTGGCTGGCGCGATGCGGATGCCGTTACTACCCCCTGTAACAGCTGGGAGACGTGGGACAGAGCGGCAATCGAAGCCCTCCCACTCTCCTCCGCATCACGCAACGCGGTATTCGCCGAACGCAACGCGTTCGAGCACAAGACCCCCGTGTCAGAACGGGAGCCTGGCCGCGCATCCTCACCCAAAGCCGCGCGGTCATCCACGCTGGGCTTGGGTACCACACCGTACCGCTGGTAATCCAGGGGCACGATGCGACAACGCCTGGCCACCTCGCGAGGGGCCTTCGCGAGACGTCCACTCGACTTAATGGACGACTCCGCCGCCTCGAACATGTCAACGACATGCTCCGCCAGCGGCAGAGAAGGCATAGCATTAGCAGTCGGTTTCCCAGCTAACCACGGCCTGTGGTCACGCTGGCTAGCCGACTGCTCCACGGGCAGATCAGGCCTAACGCTCACCAACCACTGGCAAGCGTCAGACCAATCCTCCTCCGTGGCTAACTGCGAGCGCTCTACAAGACGGGGGCCTTCGTCTTCCTCCTGAGCGCAAGCAGCAGAGCTTGACGGCGGGTACGCTGATACACCTGGCAAGCCAGGGAAAACATGCGGGCCTGACAGCACCGGCATGACAATATCACTGGTTTGACCAGGAGCAGGCGCCGTGGTAGAGCGCGGGGCACATACCGCCCCACCACGGGCCCGGCCAGCACCAGCAACACCCTCGGCAAGCCAAGGTATGCGGTACCGCTGGCCATCAGCAGCGCCCTGGGCCACCACCTGAGCCGCGGACTCTACTCCAGGGTGAGTAAAACCGTGGAAGAAGCCGCCTGTATTCCCCGCGAGGGGTGCACAAACGTCTTCATCCATGTCCACGTCGTCAGACGGCGACCCTAGCAGGTAATCCTCATCACCCTGGTCAGAAAGATTAGACCCCGGGTCAGCAAAGAGAGCTAACCCGGGCTGACCAGGAACGGTGCCATAGGAGGTACTGGCCACCGCGGCGTGCGGATACCCCTGGACTGATAAGCAGCCCGCGGGTTCCAGCGACAGCCGTCCACGGTCCCCTATCGGCGCGGCAATAAGCCTGCTGCCAGGGTCGTGGAACGCCCCCTCTAATGGGGCCACCTCTGAATCGTCGAACAACGGAAGCGGTCTAAGGAAAACCGATCCAGAGGCGGGGATTACCTGCTCCGAAGCCGATGATGAGGACAGTAAAGGATTTGGTCCAGGAAGCATGCCACGAAGCAACTCTGGAACCAAATCCTTTATTGTCCTCTTCATCTCTCCCAACATCTCGGTCCGGAAGGCCTCCATATCCACCGCGGACGAGGCCTTCCCCTTACCCTTCCTACTTACAACCTCTCGTTTCCGCTTCTTCTTCTTCTCCTCCTCTACCACCTTGTCCGTCGCCTGCAAGCACAAGAATTCGGACATTAACTCGCCCCCCCAGTGCTTACATATCTCACAATTACCCGAGGGACCACAAGGGCTACATTGATAGCAAAGATGAGGCAAGAACTTATCATGCAGAAATCGTCCACAGGACGCGCAACCCGGTCCCTGAAACAGGGCAAAGGACGAGGAGTATGAGCAAACTAGTTAAGCTTAGACACTCAAACCAACTCAAAGAGAAGGAAAACGATCATAAAGATCAATATACATCAGAAACCAGCATTGCAACTTGAATTGCTGATAAATACATAGCCAGGCTGATTATGACGTCATTAATCCCGTGACAGGAAAAAATCGATCCCAACAAACATCCAAGTGCAAGGACGAATTGTATGCTGAATGGATACGTCGACTACACAACCATCAGATACACATAGATAACTCTTTTCTGGCAAAAATGTTAATTATCTCCCTTTGCTTACTATAATTAACATCACCACATTATCAATAACTAGATACCTGACACCTTGTATAGACAAACCATCCAACGTGACGAACCGGAGTACTCCACCACCTGCACCCTCTTAACTCTCTCCACCTCATGGGGAAGGAATTGGATCAAGAGGGCAAAGCGAGAAGACCTTTATACTAGGCCTCCAACTCACTGGACATAAATCATTTGGTTAGATAACCTAACAGTGTTAGTAGGAAATGGAACCATGGTGGAGAGAAAACTAACTCTCTGCTGCTGTGATGCCACCACCTAGCGTCATACAGACCTGTGGACATAAACAGAAAGAGAAATTAGCCTTAGGTAGCACCGAGTTGACATAAACCAACTAACCAAGGCGCTTATCACGGTAAACGCGAGTCCCGGAAACACAATACACCGGGAAAACAACTCGCTAATTTTACTAGAAGTCACCTGATTCAAAGGTCCTAGGTCCCCCTTTGGCGAAGTGATCCTTCCTGCCATCCAAATCAGTGACTATCACTCCAAAATAACACAACCAAGTTATGAAAACAGTTTAAGAGCAAGGAAAAGCTTTTGCACAAAAAAACATGTGTGATCTCTCTGCCAATAATCTAGCAAAGAGGAAGTGCTAGTCTGCGCATGCGCGGTGGTGGGGCTGGCATCCGCCAGACTACGCTCTGACTCCCTGCCCAGTAGGGGCACCTAACTGTTTTAATCTGAGTGTTTATTGAGTGAAAGCCAATATTTAGCAATATCAAAAGTATTAGGGAGGTAAGTATACTCTTGAAGTGAAAAGCTACATTCCCTACCTTGTTCACAGAATGGTGTAGATACTAAATAGATTACCTGTTATGTTACAAGTCCGTTGGTTGCTGTCAAAATGAAGCTGCCTCCTGAAAAAGAACATGATAATATTTCATCAATGTTAATGGATAAATCCACTGTTAGCTATGCTGCACCCATCTCTAGCTAAGCTCTGCCTATGTTGGGATCGATCATTAACGAGTTAACTTTCTAATGGAGGAATCCAGTTTTAGCCACACCATGCCCATTTCTAGCTGATCTCCGCCCATGCTTTGCCCGGGTTTGGAATTGGGATTGACTGATCTGTGTACTCCCTGTTCAAATCTTAATTACCAGAAAACTACACAGGCAAGCTGTTGAATATTTTGAAACTAATTTGACTGGGTGCTGTTGCTGCCATAGCGCCCAGTCAAATTAGTTTCAAAATATTCAATAGAAAGTTTATTAAATAATAAGGATATACAACTCGCACAACTTGACAGACTATTACGGGTTTATGACGGACTTAATTATGTCATTCATGACGTAATTGATTATGACATCAGCCTACATGTGAGTTAGCTGATTATGGCATGATATGATTGATAGATAAACTGGATTCATCCATTTCAGCAGTGCAATGAATCGCCATACTTAGTCTGATTGAAGGAATCATTGGCCTCTTTGTCCTGTATTTCCTTTAGCTTTTTCTTTAAATACTGCAGCGTCAAATATGAACCTGAAAAAAGAAGGGAACATTCTAGTGGTTTATAGCCGGCTAGTTGTAAGTAGGCTTGCACAATTATTTGATTATTCGATTAATGGCGATTATTTTTTTTAATATGATCGTGGACGATCACAAAACCAAATAAATGTAATCGCATAATCAAAGATTTTCAATCTCCAAGATAGTCGACTTACATTTTCTCGTGATATTAACACAGGTGAATGTGAAAACTGGTTGTAAATACTGCATTACATCTAGATTACTTATTTTGATGAAAGAAACATTACAATTTTCATACAACGTTTTTGGGGCATTTAATCCAGTGCCATTTTGCCCTGGGCCAAGAATAATTTGATCATATTATATCAATGTTTTGCAAACTAAGCACATTCGCTAATCATAAAATATTGCACGCTGCAGATTTGTTACAATTATTTTCATTAATCGCATCTATGTTTAACCAAAATGTGGACAAGTCGGTTAGAACAATATGTATCTTTAGCACACCACTGCACCATACTTGTAGAAATCACTGTGCCATAGTAAAACCAATGCGCCACACTTTTTGAAACCAATGCACCACACCTAGCTGAATTTTCATTTTTCTTCGGCCGTTTTGGTCTTGCCAGATTGTATTGATATTGTGTTCAGAAATTGCACACTAATGTTTATAACAGCATATTAATTCATTTGAATTCATTCATTCATAATTAAGTCATTTTAGTCATCTTATCAGTGATACCAATTTTCATTTTTTCAAGCGTTGCAATTCCCACTTGAAGCAAAGTTTGTAGCTTTTTCAATACTAGCGGGTTTTGATAGCTTTATGCCTCCCCAACCCACCCTCACCAGTATAGCTGCAATTAATCGAATAACCGTGATTATTTATCCAAAATGATCGCAATTAAACAAATTGCATAATCGTGCAAGCCTAGTTGTAAGAGTTGGGATGTTAAAGGGACACCAAGGCCATAACACTCTAATGGTTTACGATGATGATAGTATGTATGGTTTGCTCAGTCAAATTCAAAGGATGTATCTTTGAAGTAAAAATCTAGCTTGTTCTTGAATGATTTGACTGTTGTCGCTTAATTAAGTCTCCCCGAAACTGTCAGTGGGGTGGGGTGTGGGAGGGGGCAGACCTGGGGTCAAATACTTTCAAAAGTATTTAAATGCAAATGCAAATACTTCACATTGGTTCAAATGCAGATACTTTCAACTTTGTTCGAATGTAAGCAAAAATGCAAATACTTTTATAAAAGTATTTCAAACATTTCAAATCCTTTTCATTACTGTAATAGCCTTATTAGAGAAAACTCTCAAGATTTCTGAGAGGAAATGGGTTAAACAGTTGTACACTATATTATAACATGTACCAGGTAGCAGCATCTTTCAGTTAAATTGATTTCCAACTGTTCAAAAGTTACATATACCCATATACAGTAGAGTCAAACTTGTATTAACAAACCAGACCAAAGGAGAATAGATCTTCTCACTTAAACCTTTAACACTCAAATTCTGAATATTTACCACTGGAATGATTAGCTCGGTAACCGTGACAGTCATTACAGTGATAAATTTTCAAACATTTTCGTCTCTTGGTTTGCAAATGAACATTTTCTATGAGAAAGTTGAAAATTTATTGAACAAATATGAGGGCTAAAGAGATAATGCATGATCTCTTATTACGTAGAGGGTCAAATGTATTGCTTAATAGGACTTGCAAATTGAAGACATTCTATATACCAGATAGTCCTCTTGTTGGCACATCTGAGGGATTACGATTATAACATGGAATTAATCACTCAGAATAAACGTCGTATTTTGTATGAGGTACATGTGGAACATTGTCTGTTTTAGTGAAAGTAAACACTCCTATTAAGTTTCTAAGTGTCTTTATATATTTCTTGCAAAATCATAAGTTTCTTCCAGGTAGCTGGTAACATTTTAAACTGTTATATTCATATTATTTTCTCAGATTTTGAAATGTTAGCCTACCTGAGGCTCACTTCAGGCAAATTATTTTCAAAATATTTAACAGAAGGGACCGTAAGGCAGGTGCTCTCTTAGGATAGGACAGCTGTTGAAAATTTAAAAAATAATTTGACTGGAAATGTTTGCTGTGTTAGACATCCAGATGCTGTATTGGATATTATAAACAGGTAGTCAATAAAGCAGATTTGATAGCAACTTTTATACACATTCTTAGAGCTAAGATCTTTTTAGTTTGAAAATGATTGCACTGAAAGTAATTTCTCTATTAGGAATAAATACCTTTCAGTCAACTTGTTTTCAAATGGACATTCTTTATGACAAATTTTCTACATTGTTGACTGATTTATTCCTTTAAATGGTTAAACACTGATTTGTGTAGTTTAAATCCACAAATCCCCTTTTATTGCTATGATACCGTCCTAGGGTATTCATTCACCTATTCTATTCATTTTCCCACACACATCCAAGCCACTTCTAATCCCACTGGCTAAATTCACATTACTCCACCTATACTTGAATATCTCTTATATTTTCTTTCATTATGAAATTTTGATTAACCCATTTAATGATAACTTTCTTTAGCTAATTTGAAATTAATTTGTCTGAAAGTTTTTGCTGCCAAAGACAGGAATGCTCCCCATTCAAATTAATTTCCAAATATTCAACAGCTTTCCTGTATGGTTACATTCAAATTGTATTTTAAAGGCCAGTTTTATCGGTGAAAGTGTTAAATAAACTATACATTTTCTTGGAGTTAAAATTTTGTTAGTTTGAAAATTATTTGACAGAAAGTAATTTCTCCCACAGGAGCCAACACAGTCCAATTGTTGTCAAATATACATTCTTCATGAGAAATTCATCTTGTTGAGAAATTTATGCCATTAGCCCTTTCATGGATGGAATACTTTAAACATATTTTCAAAGCAACCACACAGAAAAGCAGTTGGCTACTGTGAAAATAATTTGACTGGAATATTTTGCTGCCTAAAGCCGGCGGCCTATCTATAGATTTTATCTGCCGATTGTACTGCCAGCCCAATTTTTTTAAATCGCCTGGACAAATCGGTAAAAAAAATTCCCTTGGCAATGTCAAGGATTTGACAGCCGAATCTATACCGGCCAGTGCAAATCGGTAAATGGGAACATTGAACAGAGAAAATCGGCCAAATTTTCTAGTACGGTCGTCGTGACATGGCTTGTCACATGCTCTCTCTCCCGGTTAAATCGAGTTATGTGTATGGGGAATCGGTAGGTGAGCGGTCACGTGCCGGCCGACGAGAATGCACAGCTACTGGCAGATCTGCCGGAAAAGTTAAATCGCCCAGTAACAAAAAATCGGTAGATGGGCCCCTGGCTTTAGGCATCAGCAGCTTATATATAAATTAATTTCAAAATATGAAACAAAATATTTGCTATGTCATGAAAAATTAGTTGCATCATTGAAAAGTTAAGAGCTGTTTAAATCTATGAACCTACACCTGAAGTGTACTTTTATTGCTTCACCACCACCCTGCTGTTTTCTATTCATTCTCTCACAAACACCTGGTCACTTATAATCACACCCTGGTAAAAGCTCAACTACTTCATACAATCATTTGACCCTATAGACAAAACAGTTCTGTACATAAACCTGACAAGCCTTTGTGATATAGGACAAATTCTGGTGAAGTTTGAAACTAATTTGCTGCCTTACGCAACACTGGCTTCCAGTCAAATTGCATTCAAAATATTTTTTCTGTTTTGTTTGATTCCAGCTCTATTGCTTAGTGTGAATTAACATCTCATATGCACAATTTAACCTATTGCATCCCAAATTCAGTATATGAAAAAGCAATATAGAAAATGTAACTTTATTTTAAAGTTTACATTTAATATTGTTTGTTTTGATTATAATTTCACAAACTGACACATATTATATTTATTATATTAACCATTATCACATTAATACAAAATAGAATTGATACAGTAGAAAAATATCTGGTGTAGATTTTACAATGTTTTTTTAATCTGTTGCTGTCCCATTAGATACCAACAGTTTACAGCAATTTAGTTTTCAGAATGTTTCGGTTTGCAAAGAAATCTGGTTAAAAGACTATAAATAAAATTATCAATCCTGTTTTCAATGTCTGTAGCATTTTAATAAGTACGGTTATACTTCCGATACTTTTTTCGCCATACGAAGTGGTAAAAACTTTTCGTGATGGGTAAGAATAAGGATATAGCCAAACAAACAACAGACAGAGTAATGTAACCCATCAATATATAGATGAAAATTCTAATTTTCGCTAATCAATAGAATAAGGATATGTTGTGGAAAAACGAAAACTGGTAATATATAATTATTTTAGCAATACCAAACCTCCGATTGCTAAACTAGTGAAGAAAAATTTTCTCCGGTGACGTTTTATAACGCTCCACAAACTGCCGAACATGGTAAGTGATGTTTTGCGCAATTATTTAATTAATAACAAATTTAGGTATTTTTATTTCTTTTTGTTCGTGTTATGCGAATTCCGCCTCTCGGGGTGATCTCAGTCCATAATGTTAATTACAGCGGTAGGCAACAGCTATCAACTGCAGCTGACACCGCCCAGACGCTCTAGACGCAGCCATCCGGTTGGCAGTACCCAGACGCTTGCCTCGTTTTCAGGCTGTTTATACTTGAGATTCTTTACTACCGTTGCGCACGCTGTGTAAGCTGATATGTCTACTATGTTATTATACACAGGTTTTTTCAGTTATCCCCGTTAGTTTCGCTTACTGCCGTTAGGTGGCAGTTATAGCCACTCCGACATTACACGCGTGAAAACGAAGTGAAGCGTAGCATCACGCCTCACGTCGCGTTGTATACAGTAGCCAACACTAGCCTTCACTGTATGGCGCGCGTAGAGACTGTTACAACATCAATGTTGCTGAATATCAATATATATATATAATAATTATATATAGTATATATATATATTATATATATATATATATATATATATATATATATATATATATATATATATATATATATATATATATATATATAATATATATATATATATATTATATATATATATATATATATAAACGCCAGGCCAGCCAGTGTGGGAGAGGTGGGTGTGTGGTGGAGGTGGGGGTTGAGGTGGGTGGAGGGGGCGTAGTTTCATACATGATTTCGTACACCCGCCCATAGTTATTTTATCCGTATCTATAGTTAATCAGCAAGCACATCACGTATTAGATCAGCCTTAAGATTTATACGTGCCGAACACACGATGAGAATGTCATCAAAATGTGTTAGTGATGTGACTGGTGCCGTGCTACTCAGTACTTTAAACACATCCAATTTCCTACTTGCTTTCCCTCCCTCCCTCCCTCACACCCCAAGCCCCTCCCTCCATCCCTCTCCCACCTCAACTCCCTGCCTCCCCCCACACCCTCTCTCTCTCCCTTCTCTCTCTCTCCCCATCCCTCCCTCTCTCCTGCCCTCTCTCTCCTGCCCTCTCTCTCCCTCTCGCTCTCTTCCTCCCTCGCTCCCTCTCTCCCTCCATCTCCCCTCCTCTCTCTCTCCTCCCTCACCCCCTCAACCCCCTCCCTCCCTCCCTCCATCCCTCCTCTCTCTCTCTCTCTCTCTCTCTCTCTCTCTCTCTCTCTCTCTCTCTCTCTCTCTCTTCTCTCTCTCTCTCTCTCTCTCTCTCTC
>JAVVLW010002387.1:0-25000 GCA_034401795.1 Chaetoderma sp. LZ-2023a | reverse complement strand
GAAATAACTGAGTCTGTCGTGCTAAATGGGAATTACCCAAGGTTTATCACGTTTTTGAGCATACATGATGGAATCTGTATCATGATAGATGCAGCTCGGGCCTACAGCTACTAGACTTTGTAGCAAATGAACCCTGGCACGACTCATGACAAATGCAGTGATCACAACATTGGTGTGATTATCCGCTGGCACATATTGGTTCAACTTGCAATAGCGCATTAACATACCCAGATATCGTTAACCAAACTCGTTCTATCCATCAGCAACTTCAACATGGTACTATGTGAATTGATGTATTCGTGCTTAGGGGTAGGGGTTGAGCACGAAATAACCGTCAAAGAGTCCACCACCTGTTTTGCCAGGGTTCTAAGACCCTTATTTTGAATGACCAAAGATTACTCTAATTTAATCCCTTCACGTCCAAAATATTCTTGAACATACAAAACTTTTGCCTATTGGTGACAGCATCCTCTGGATACCCAGATGCTTTTTGTCTAATTTTCAAAAGGTTATCGATGTATCCATTGAAATGTGTCTCAGTGCACTCTTCTTAGTGCCATATCTCAATGAACTCTAAGATACTGTACCCACTACATGCTGCCTTCATCAACTCCACAGACGTCCATGCTCCATGTAGAGCAAACTCACTATCGCTGAGTACATTCAGTACCATGAAAATTGTGAGCGCATTTACTGCACAATGGAAAGAACAAACGTTCGTTACATCTGTATGGGAGGACAGGAAAGAATAAATCTTTAAGAGGCAGATACATTTTATCAGACCAAAGTAGAACCCTAACTCCTCTATGAGTTTAAAATCTCTAAAGATCACTTCTGGTTCACCTAAAGGGTTGTCGTGGGTCTTACAAATCCAAGGATATAGTGAAGTGATTTCCACATATGCTATATATCCCTCTGGTGCGACCTGGTGATGTAAACGTATGGAATTGGTGCGGCCACCATAGAGGGTATTCCACACAATAAGCGGTTCATGATATGTTCTAGCATTAATTCTAGGGTTGTTAAGTCTCTGGGACGTAAAATCACAACCCCATATTTCAACTACTTTCACACCCATATGCCCAAGCTCGCTAAATTTAGAAAACGTCTTCTGATACTCTTCTTCTTATGTTAAATCAGGCTAAAATGACATGGTAGTCATACGATTACAAGGCAGACATTTTGGACACACATGTACATAGCAACCGTTGTACTCAAACTACTTGTCTGTGTAACCATCCAGTGATCTGTTAAATGCTTCGGGTTCACCGCCAGTTAGAGCATCTTTAAGGAACGGTTTTTTTAGAATGAGCCATGTAATCTAGTGACTTACACGCTTCTATGGAGTCCTGTTTCTTGTTACATAGGTTAACGTACCCCGTAACAGGTGGGCTACTAGATTATGATCGTTTAAGTAGTTAGCCCCAAAGCGGCTAGAGCATTAGCACCTTCGAAGATAACCTCTCTTCGACTTTCATTGCATTCCATGCAATGCTCGTCATGAGGTTTGCTACTGCATATAGAGCACGCTATCTGAGCTATGACATAAATAACCTCATGACGCTTTGTCACTTGATTCATTTCAAAATCATAAAAGACGAAATGTTGAGATATGGGCAATAAGTTATTATTTATGCTTTTAGTGTCCCGTGTCTAATGCTTCGTGACTAAGCTCATATGTTCTTCATTATAACTCTGCATACAACAAACATGGTCCCGTAAATCAATTTCTGTCTTGCAAATAAGACAGTTTCCCTGTCCGCAATGATGTTTATAGTGAGAATCAACTTCTAGAAGTTTGCCACAGTCCTGCAAGATATATGCATGGCACACATTCCAGAGTTGGTGTGATTGTTCTAGCATCCCTCGCTCTTAAACCATCTGCTACAAGTTTCGCAATAGCGATCACAAATCTGCTTGCAGGGTGGAGCCTCTTTACATAAACGTTGGCGTTTTATGCAAGCGTGTTGATCGTGTTGTGCATAAGCAATGCTGCAATCGTCGCAGTAATAACCGCAGCCTTTCAAATCCTTAACGCTGGTTACATATGCGTAATGATCATTATACAGATATAGGGGCAGAATTTGAACACAATTATCTGCACCCCTGTATGCGCAGCATTTATTCCTGACCTTGCTATACTCTCTTAGCAACATGCCATGTGCGGTTAAAATATCTTGGAATGCATTCCAAGCATCAGGCCCGCAGAAGACACAACGGCCTGAGCATTCAATTCTCGAGCTTTCATCCATTGATGATGATTATCACCTCAGACACCACTAGCTAGAATTTAGCTCACCTGCTAATCTGCATACGCTTGGCCTTCGATGCTGACGAATATAGATAATATAACCCAATCACTATACTTCGGGCCATATACATAATATCTAGATTCCTAACAGTAATACAGCTTTATTCAATGTGGTTTCGAACTACAAATCATCGAGATATAATTTGACAAGATTATTATTATTCCACCCCGATATGCTAGGAATTTATACGTGAAATATCTCCATAGAAAGGTCACCATCAAGATATCTGTCTCTTTGCGATTGACTCACTTTAGAAATAGCATTTGTTATTTTTGTAGCTGTCAGGTCTCGGACTTGGGCAAAGTCCACGTGGATTGGGGTGTTTAGAGCAGGGTGATTTATTGTGACTCTGCTGTAATCTTTAGCCGATGGATTGACACTAGCATTAAAGCTATCTAATATTCTTTCAAACATAGAGTGCATGGGCTCTGAAACTTCAACCAATTTCTCGGTTATAACGGCATCCGGATTAAAGTTGACAGAGTAAGAATTTTTTGTACTATTAAAACGCAGGGACTGAAAGGTGCAAGTAAGAGCTATATCACACGTATCAGATATGTCGGGTGTGCCAGTCTAGGCATAGTGGATACAATGTCATCAGAATGTCATCCCGAGTATCCCAACCATCTACTGTATACTGTATACTGCGGCCGTAGGAGTAGAAACATCCTACAGCTGCAATCAGTCCTTCTTCGCTTTTGCCCACTGTGTCTTGTCCTCAGCCAAAATCCTTAGCTTCCTCAGGTCCATTCTTGGCTTGAGTGTATCGAGTCCTGCTTTCTTGAAGTCACCTCATAGCACGCTTAGCAGATTTATGCAATGCCGTCCTCTCCTGGCTTTGTATTTACTGGCTCCGAGTAGGGCGAATTCCATGGCTCTCTGTGCTGGTGTCTCTTCTGGCATCCTTAGCACATGGCCAAATATGGACCATCTTTCCTGGGCAACTTTTAGCAAAACAGTGGCGACGTATTGCACATCTTGTATAGTGCATCATTGGAAATTATACTGTCTGGCCATCGTTGTCCAGTGATGGTGCTTAGATGTTTGTGGTGGCAGGCATCGAGTTTGTCTAGAGCTGCCTTTGGAGCTGCTCAGCTGTTACAGTTATACAGCATCAAGGATACGCAGGTTGAATGGTATAAACGTAGCCTCTTTATCAAGGTCATCTTTGATCTACGAATCCATAGCTTCCAGAAGGACGGGCAAGCTATGTTCCCCATGACGCAGCGTACAGAAATGTCAGCAGTACTGCAAAGCAGTGAGCCCAGGATTTTACTTTTCCTCTATGGTTCGCCGCCACGAAGTGGGTCGTCATTTTCTATAGTGTCATGCGTTGTCGATAGGTATATGTGGGTGAACTCTGATTTTGATTCATTTATAAAGAGATTCAATTTTTAGATTGCTTGCAGCTATTGGGAGAAGTTCGTCAAGGGGTGTTCTTTTCCTCGTTTATGAAGTCCACATCGTCGGCATATTCCATCTCTAGTGGTGTGGCCAGTATTAACACTGAGGGGGTTTGGTCTTGTCGAACTTTCCTGCATGGATTTTAATGTGGCAGCATGGTAGCAGGTGAAAAGCACTGGAGATAGACTCTCCCTGTGGGGAGCCGATTGATATCTCAATCTCTACAGACCTCACTGACTTGACTCGTATGCTCAGTTTGGTGTCTGCAAGCAGTAGGCTCACTAGTCGTAGCTCATCTTCATTGCAACTGGACTGGCGTAGTACATCTAGGATCTTTGAACGCTTAATTGTGTTGAAGGCTCATGACATGTCAATGCCCATTTTGTAGAAGTCCCAGTGTTTGGACATGACTACCGACACAAGCATGCGTTGAGCCTATACAATGTCTGCACAGCTGCGTCCACGTTTGAAGCGACTTTGACATGCTCCGGTGAAGTAATCAATCTTGTCTCGGATGCGGCATAGAGTTACATTGGGTAGGATTTTCCGTATGCTGTTGAGGAGCACAATGGGCTGCAGATTGGCTGGGGGCCCAGGTGGCTTCTTGAGATTGGGTAGTGCGATAATGGTGCCTTGGCCTACAGCGTCGATGGGGAGGTGGTGCATAAAAGCTGAATTGATTAGCTGCGTGATCGGTTTTGAGATAATGTCACTTGCATATTTGAATTGACGCAGATGTTAAATTCGTTGCCGAATTGTTGCTGAAATTTCAACCTGTCAGTCCTATTAATCTCGCATTCAGGAATACAACAGGCTGCATGATACTCGCGCACCATATGCATCTGATGTGGTTTATTTCATCTCAAATTGCGCCATTCATGGTCAGTGATCTGATTTTTTCTCGATAAATTGTATGCCTAAATATATACCACCTGCGAAACAGAATGGATATTCTGCCTAGACAGGTATAATACATTTTTTGATGCGCTGGTACTTGTCTTTATCATCGCAATGCATATTTAGCAGATTTAAATACTTATGATCAATAGCACCGCGGTGAATATCATTACGCCCAACAGAGCGGTATTCCTCGATGCAAAAATCGTGTAACTCAAAGCCATCTGATAGCTTGCAGTTAGTGTTTGACTGAATTAGCTTTTCGATCGAATCCAAAATTGTATCCAATGTGATGTGCACTGGTCCACCAGATACGCAGTACATTTGGGCGAGGCTGCTGGATAGCTGGGGATCTCGGGGTTGTAGATCCGGTGTTGTGCACTGCCGGATTATACACAGACCAACTTCTAGAGCTGGTGGAACATTCACATTCCAGTGGGGCCATGCGATCATCACCGCGGAACCTGAACCTCACGGTCTCATCCTCGATGCTCATGTCACCAGTGTGATGCTCCCTCGCTCCATTTAGGGTGAGGACATAATTAAATACATACAATAATTAAATGTAGCAGACAACCAATGGTACTCATTTGCTGCTACAAGAGAGAAGTCAAGTATATAGGGTCAGGTTGATGACTCACCATCATGGTCCTCGCCAGAGGTACCCCATAGATCATAATCCATAAGGCACAAAGGAGTGTCCTAATGCAGCTACTTAGTAAGTTTAATATAAACTAAATCAACCCCTAACACAAACATTATTTGTTGCGAGAGGAAAGTGCCTCGTGTGGCCCTCTGTCACAGAAAAATGCCTACAACGCTGAAGCAGAGGAAGAGAGATGGCAAAAAGGGCCACTATCTTGTTCAAACTATGCTAGGTAAGAGTCAACCTAGTGAAATTATAAGTTTAACGTGATGCACGCTGTCTTATGTGAAGATGAGGTGGATAATTTCCACAGAATTCAACACGCCACCTTATGTAAGTTCAAAGATACTGATTTAGTAGTTGCCACTTTATTTATGCGGTCCTTCTGCTAGATCCTATCCTAACATTTAGTTTTTGGGTCCACATCAAGGTTAAGCTGCAAATGGCAGTATATATTTAAGCTATCTTTAACATATAAGCCTGACAGTCGAAAATGCTCGGTGACAATATGATCACCCTTATGGAGTATCCCCCTCAATTAAACAGTGTGTGGAAATACCATGAATTGAAAGCTCCGGAATCATGTAACGATCCCATCACCACTGCATCATGATCACATATAACAGCATAGGGACAAGTTACATTACATAAGCATTGAAAAGCATATATAAGTTTAAGGTGGGGGACAAAGATGCAACTATCCAACTATAGTGACGTTCTCGTGAGGGCGTGATGGGTTCGAAGATTGCACCCAGTCACTTGTAGAGTTAGATGGAGAGCTGAGTCCTGTCCATCACTGGTGTGTTGGGGCGGATCATGTGAGATCCATACACAGGGAACTAACAATTTACCTGCCATTAGGGTTATGTAAATTCACCCAGAGATGCACTGCAGGCCAGTAACAAGTGCTTCCTACTTTGGCGTGGTTTTCTAACTAACTAGTGTCCGAAGATACGCGGGCAGTGTATGCGGTCATCGACACTTTGCTTCTAACTGCTTTCAAACCCCAATAGTTTCAAAGTCAGGTCTAAACAACATGATGGAGGGTGGTGAAATCAATTAATAAGCTCGGAGGCTGGAGGAGCATAGACCGAGAGAATCAATCTTACATTCGTAAGAACAGAAGGCCTTAAGTTATACAGCCAATTTATATAATCTAGTCAAAGTGCGGTGTTACATATCCGCTACTCCCGGAAAGGAGACTTACACAAAATGTCTCCTACAGAGTAATCGTCCCTACTACTATAAACCTATCATATTGAGCTAAAATAGTTCAGGTTTAGTCGGCCGTGTCACGGAGCGAGCCTCCCTGTAGTGCTCAATTAAACGATTCAAATTGGAAAGTTGTTATCTACCGTTAATCAATTAATTTGATCCGAATTGCTTAACTAAACCGAAGTTAAGTCAATGCAATTATGACTCAAATGAATTCGAGATGGTGGATTGACAGAATCAAGACCCAAGACGGCGGTCTCTTTTTCAAATTGACTCAATATGGTAACATTATCTTTCGAAGATCCAATATGATGACTTCTTGACCTCAGAATGATCTTATAGGGCGATCTCAATATCCAAAAAGATACAGGGTTACGAAATGGAAAAACAAATCTGAAGTGTAAATCTATCGGAGACCCAAAATGGCCACCAATGACAATTCTAGGATTTACCAGATGTCGACTGATGTTAAGTTAATATGACATAATTTATGATTCGACCATCTCGATGAACTTGGAAATCGAATTATGTGTGAATATTATGATGTAATCATAAAGTGTGTCAAGATGGCAGAATGTCAATTCCTACTTGGATGACTCATTGAATGACTTGTCGAGATTAAATTCTATGGTCCCATCTCAACGGTCGATGAATTGGTTGTTAATCAAGAATTTGGATTGGATATCCCAGACAGTTTCAAATTATTAATTCCTAAGAACGGACTTAAACCAACTGGATATCATTGTTGGCAGCGAATGCGTCAGAGAGGGTTAATTAGGCAAAGGAAAACAGATACCAATATCAGATGTTAAAAAATATTTAACATATTGAAGATTTTCGATCTTCGGGTCTAATTTAGAAATATATCTACTACACTTCTGATAAGAATATGATGTACCGGTTGCTGCGACAACCTCTTATCAAAGATGCAGTAGTACGATTATCTGCTCGCCTCGTCTAAGGTAATGGTGACGATATTTATATTCGATAATCTGGGCCTGATCTGACTCGGGTAAAAGATGGTGGCTCGGGACGGTGGTCTTCCGTCGCTTCCAGACTGGACAATACACAACCCAAACTCTTGCTTCGAGAATATCGAAGTGATAATTTATTCTCTTAAGTTTGACTGTCTAATATGGCTACGGATATGTGTGACTTATGCTGTCACGATAGAAAACAAACTGTTAAATAAAACTCTAAGTAAATATGAGTGGCTTATACTACCACCAATCTCTATCAATTATGGGTGGCTTATACTACCACCAGATACTTTGAGTAACTTTTACTATCACTCGCGTCTATAGAAATAACTGATTTTCATACAATACGAATACTGGTTATTCTATCATTACAAAGTTGCGTTTCACGATTCTCTAAATCATTTTCATCAAAAACCGTTCTTGGCTACTTAAAACCATTCACCAAGAACTTATTTGAATTTCGACAAATTCAGTTCCACAGAACTATACGGATCGAGGCTTGGCTTTCTTAAGACTAATATTTTCAGAACCAAGATTTTTCTAAAAAGTTAAAGTCCACTTTTTATACTTCTCTGGAGCCCTCTACCATGTTCGTTTGGGTTCCTCTTTCCAGAGTTTGATTCGATGCTCATTGATTGTGACGTCATCCTGACTAATCAAACTCCGATTTTCTCTCTTAGGAAAAGAACACCGAACAAGTTAAAGCGGCCTAATTGACTCATGAGTGTGGAATTCTATCCGATAACCTCCCACAAACTTGACAGTGATGGACATTGCTTCGACAATCATTGCTAATCGTTTCTTAATATCTTATTCTGACTAACATCTTCTGTCCACTTATCGTCTGGTTTTCTAATCTACTTGGCGCCAGACGCTATCATGCTCACGTCCAGCCCCTTGCTTATTAGGCCTCCGCCTGCATTTCAGAAGGGTGCCATGACGTAGTGACCATGTGGTACATCTGATTCACCAACATCTGGTGTCGTATCTGGTGTCGTGGGTCGCCTCTATAGAAATATAGAAACCCGGTCACCTATTTACGGTCCTTATGGTAAGTCGGTCGTCGCCACGTTTACTACGTCATTCTATGAGTCATTCAGTCTGTGCTACGTACACTCTGTGCGTAGCATTCCACCGACGCTCTTGCTTGAATATTTAGAAAACTATTGGTCATGACTTCTGCTGAATACTATAAAAGGTTATGCTGCGCCTGCAGCAACAGCTTTCATCTTTCAACCACCGATAGATTCCATCAGCTCACTGCCCTAAGTCTTAGTCTATTCTATTCCAATTTCATATTCCAATTTCACTTATTGTATCAGCTATATTTTCGTGTCAGTTTTGCATCGACTTGATGCACACACTAGATCGCGCTAATACATTTTCGCTCATTGTGTTATCCGTTCCCTAGCTCGTCTGGTATTCAAAAATATAGTCATATTCTTTGCTGGGGGTCTTGTCATATTCTTCGCTGGGGGTCTTGGACTGCAAATATAAGATGTCCCCGGGGTCATGACTCCCCAGAAGACAATCCCATACTTACAATATGTATAGCATTTCAATTAAAACTATCATCAATTTTACAGTTGGATAAAACGGAATAAAATGGATGAGATGGACCGACAGTAATGGTATATCACAGATAATTTGAATCAAGATTGAACGAATTCACGATGCATGCTATTTCAGCGAAAGTTGAAGCAACAACCATACTATAATTCAGTTTATAAATCAGTCATTACCATAGAATAATTTGGCAGAATGATTTCATACTTGACCGTCTTGTCTTGATAAGCGACGGGATATGATTCAGTTTAAATAATGAATCGATTCCATTAATTTGCATTGAGTCGAATTATATAAAATCGTGTAACTCAAATCCTTACTGATTTTACCCGCTGGAAATAACTTCTATCATGGGTCTGAGAAATGTCCATTTTCGTAGGAATAGAAGATTATTATGAAAATTTGCTGCTGGAATGATTCATTCATCACCGACTTTCATTATAAGTGGTAGTCAGTATACCATTAAGTAATTACTAACCTATACTAATTAAATAATTAAGATGTATAGTATATTATGTTTTGTGTTTGTTGGTGTAATGTCATGCCAAAATCTGCATATCTTTCGTAGAGACATAAAGACTGTAGTCTGTCATAGTTGAGTTGCTCGGCCCTGGAGAGGTAGTCAAAGAAGATGATCTGAAATAGGTAATGCGAATCCGGAATAATAATCGATATATGTGTCATATAAACACAGGCACAGGAATATAAGGAGCGTGACGTCACTGGTGGAACATATATTAGCAACGCCCAATGTGGGCGTTAAAGCACAATGACGTTAAACGAAATGGAGATCCAGACGTGATTCGTTGAAGACTATCCTCAGATGACTGCTGTTAAGAATCGAGTCCCGAAATGTAATTCGAAGAAGATAACTATATTACATCAGCATTCTGATAACTGATGCGTAGATGTAAAGAACGGGTTCGACACATCTCTATGGTGATTGAGAATGTTCGATGATGGATCTTTATGTTTGCTTTTATGGGTGGAAAGCAATCACGGAATAGACTGAAGATTATTGTAGAAGCATTCGACGATGGGTCATAAGATTAGAAGACCCATGAGCAGATGAATGACTACTGAAGAAGGTTCAATGGTGGGTTCGGAAGAATAAGTGGTTCCCCATGGCTGATATGAACCCGGAGCCGGCAGGCGAGATGGTAAGTGAGCTAAGTGAATTGTCCGTAGGGCATGGAGAGGTGTTTGATAGCTGAGTGTTTATTGAAATGTGATCGCAGATTAGGCGAAAATGATCGTCCGATCGATTACCTCAGTTCTCTTGTAGATTTCACGCCTCCTCCATATGAATCAATTACGGCACCTAGGACTATTACTACTAATTCAACTTAATATAAAACGTTGATATTCCACTACTTGGCATTATAACTTAGCCTGTTCCTGTTAAAAGGAAACCCTACCGCTCACATAAAATAATAATAAGAAAACTTTAAAAAAACTTCACATTTGAGGAACCAGACACATCTCGCTGGTTTCACGCATGCCCAGACACTAATCTTGCTATTCACTGACACATGCTTTGGCGGCAATTTTCGAGCCGAGATGCATGTATAATGCCATATATGGAAGTTGACTGATCAATCATAGTATTGAGTGATTACTCAACCATATCGAAATCAGACAAAATAGTCCCAGATCAATTTAACCAATTTTGGATCATATTTTGAAAACATCTATCGTGTCAGATTAACATTGTTAGGCCCATAAGCAATTTACAAGCGGCCTTATTCAAATTTTAATTTAGTTTGTGACGTCATCAACTTAAAGTTGACTCGTCTCTCCTTACACACCCACCCACCCCTAAATTGAGAAAACGCATTCTTTCTTTATAAGTGTGCGTTTTCACCTTAAGGAACTGGTGATATATAGCTATAAGATGATTTCGGCAATATTGTAAGCATTGAAAAATATTATATTTTATAAAGTTATGAGAACTTTAAACGTAAATAAATTTACTTATTTTTAAGTTTTGAAGTAGTTTAACTTCCTAAACATATATGTTAACCATTTAATACCCATCATCAGTAACTTTGTCGATGAACAATGATGATGTGAACATGTAACGAACAATATAATTGAAAAAATAACTTTTTAACGAACGAAGTTACTTTACATGGACATTTGCCGGTGCCTTTGTGAATGACTATGCCTAGAACTGTTCGTCGATCCTACCATAATGAATGGCCAATTAGGATATACTACTCAGGATTGAAAATAGTAACCACTACTTTAACAAAATTATCGCAAAGACCGATCTCGAAAATACACCAGCCGCGAATGAACCGAAAAGATCTTAAAAATCGTGAGCAACGACGGCGGGTAAGTATTCCAAAGAATACCCCGAGGTTACAATCAGCGACAACAGTTAGAGTAACCGGCTATCCGAATGTCAAGGCCGCCAAAGCGAAAAACATATTAGTAAATATTAGGTTAACTATAATAATTTACCTGTCATAATATCTTGTAAGTCCTTTCATTGGTTTTATTCAGTGTGTCCTTGACAAAGCATCAGACAATACGTTATCTGTTCCATTTATATGGCTGATGGTTAAATTATATGCCTGGGTCGTCAGACTCCATCTGTAAATACGTTGATTTTTACCTGACATTTTTTGTATAAAAACAAGTGGATTGTGATCTGTAAAAATCTCAACGGGAAATTTCGATGAACATAAATAGATGTTGAAATGTTGAAGTGAGACCACAAGAGCTAAACACTCCTTTTCGATTGTGGAGTATCTTAACTCATGCTTATCAAACTTTCTCGAGAAATAGCACACAGGGTGATCATGTCCCTGACTATCTGCCTGCATTAGTACAGCACATAATCCCAGATACTAGCATCAATTACCAACTTCATTGGTTTTGCGTAATCTGGTGCAGCCAGTACTGGACTTGAATACAAAATTGCCTTGATCTTATCGAAAGCATCAGTGCATTCTAACGTCCATAATAATGGAACATTCTTTTTGAGCAAGTTCGTCAGTGGAGCTGCAAGGGTTGAAAAATTCTTGCAGAATTTCCTGAAAAATCCAGGCATGCCCAGGAAACGCATGATTTCCTTACAATTTGTAGGGGCCGGGTAATTATGGATGACCTACACCTTGGCTGTTTTAGGACGAACTTTCCCTTGCCCAACTTCATGACCTAGATATGTCACGGTTGCTTTGGCAATCTCACTCATTGGGAGGTTAACAACCAGATCTGCTTCTTTCATTCGTTAAACAAAACTAATGGTTTCCACATGATCTTCCCAAATACTCGAGTAAATAATTACATCATCGATGTATGAATCACAATTTTGAATTGGTGCCACCAGTGTGTTCATCAACCTCTGAAACGTTGACCCACTGTTTTTCATTCCAAATGCCATTTTTATGTATTCGTAAAAACTGGACATTGTCACAAATGCTGATATTGACCTCACTCGATCTGCTAAAGGTACTTGTCAGTAACCTTTTAGCAAATCAAACTTAGTCACATATTTTGCATTTCCGATTCTGTCAATACAATCGTCAATTCTCGGTATTGCGAAACTATCACCGGAAGTGACATCATTGACATGGCGGAAGTCAGTACAAAACCGGAATATGCCAACAGGCTTCGGTACCAAGAGAAATGGGCTACTTCAAGGGCTACCGCTAGGCTGTAGAATGCCATTTTGTAATATATACGCAATCTCTATCGATTATTTCAGATTTCATTGGGTTTGTACGGTATGGAGATTGCTTGATTGTTTTGGCATTGCCCACGTCTTTATCATGGCTAATCACCGAAGTGCATCCTGGAGTATCTTTGAAAAGACAAGGATACTGGTTACACAAAGATCCTATGTCTTGTCTCTGATTATCCTTTAAATAGGACAATGTGTCGGACAATGACGACAAAGCATTTGTTTTGTCTATCTTTGGCTCACATATTTTCTCAGTTGTTAATGTGAGATCAATGACGTCATCAAGGTGGAATACCTTTTTATCCAATTGTAGGTTGATCACATCCTTGCAAGGAAAGGTGACGTCATGATCAATATACTCACGTAAAAGATTAACGTGGCACCATTGGAGGGCTTTACATTTTCCTGGGGTTTTAATCCAGTAATTCAAATCACCATCACGACGTGTGATAACATAAGGACCTTCGTATTTCGCTTGTAAAGGACTACTTGTCACTGTAGTCAGCTTTAGGACTTTATCGCTAACTACGAAACTTCGCTCTCTAGCATTTTTATCATACTACTGCTTTTGCTCGTTCTGGCTACTCTTCAGATTTTCTGCTGCAAATCGCGTGTCATACTTAACTGTTAACTGTATACGTAAATTGGTGACGTAATCAATTAGATTACTATCCGAGCACAGAGTTTATAGTTGCTCTTTCAATACAGTTAAAGGACTTCGGACTGTATGCCAGAATACCAGTTCATTTAGAGAATATCCAAGTGATTCGTTAACTGTATCACGGATATAAAACATGAGCAAATTAACCCCTTGATCCCAATCACGTAAACTTTCAGTACAAAATTTTCACAGCCTCGGCTTAAGAGTACCATGCATTCGTTCTAAGGTGCCCTGAGACTCGGGATGATAAGCGGTGCTAGTTATATGCTTAATACCAAGTTCTTGATAAACTTGTCCGAAAATAGTCGATGTGAAATTTGACCCTTGGTCAGTTTGAATTTCGTGTGGTAAACCAAAAATGGTGAAAAACTCTAGCAAAGCTTTTACCACGGATTTTGCTGTAATATTTCTCAGTGGAACGGCATTAACAAATCTTGTACTTGAACAAAGAATTGTTAGCAAATACTAATTGCCAGCCTTCGTACGACTGAGTGGTCCAACACAATCCAAGACAATTTTTTTAAATGGTTGGCCAAACGCCGGAATCAGTGACAATGGCGCTTTGACTATGTGTTGGTTTGGTTTGCCAACCAATTGGCAGGTTTTAGAGGATTTGCAAAACGTTTTTACGTCACTGTGAATTAAAGGCCAGTAGAAATTGCGCATAACGATGGAAGTGATCTTTTTATGGCCAAATTGTGGACCACATAGTGAGCCGTTATGAGCCTGCTCAAGTACTTTAAACCTGTACTGCACATGTAGTACTAATTGATCTACCACTCTATGTTTATCATCTGGTTTTGAATCACGTGGAGTGTATTTACGTCTGGGGATTCCGTTATCCCAGTAATAACTGATATTGTAGTTAAGCCTCATCTCTGGATCACTAACCAGAGGAGATACATGCTTTAACCCCTTATCCTCCATTTGTAGATGTACCAGTTCCCCAGAGCTGTACTCCAACTTGGGATCACCTGCAAACGTGACACAGCGATACACGCTTTTAGATGCTCCAGCATTGACCTCCATCCCTGTCAGATTCATCACATGACCTCTAGCTTGGGTGCATGTAACAACACACGTCGAAGTTTGAGTTTGAAAATCTCGACTATGCACATGCGCATCGACGCATGTCGGATAGTCATTGAGAAAACAAGTGTCATCACACGAATCGACAGATGGGAGGTCGGACACTATGGGACATGCCATGGAAGTACTCACTGCACTTTTACCCATGCATACTGCTTTAGCCTGCTGTCGCTTAATAAACAATGCAGCTAAATCATTTCCCAATAATAATGAAATTCCTACTATAGGTAATTTCTTTACAACTCCAACGGTTACATTATGAATCTCGTTTGTGATTTCTAAATTTATTTTATGATGTGGAATCTTCACAAATTCCATTTTTACGCCACAGATTAATATGCTAGAACCTGTATATGACTCTTCAGGTCACTGCAACAATGACTGTAATAACAAAGTCTGTGATGAAGCAGTGTCTCTCAAAATGGTGACCGGGGTTGAAACAATGCTTGTTTTATTTACGGTTAAGCGAATCACCCTGGTTAAACAATAATCTCTAAATAACACGACAACTTTGGGAAATTTAGGTGGATCGACGACAGTCTCCTGTCATTCTTAAGACTCAGATGTATTTAACTGATCAAATTCATCCTCGTTCATTAACTCATTGGTTAATGACGGGTCAGAACAATCAATGAAATCAGATACAACTGACTCCTCAATTCCAATTGGCATGGGTGGTTTACGACCTACCTGAGCAAACTTACTCACAGGTTGAGAACAATTTGAAGCATAATGTCTGCTCAAATTGCATCGGAAGCAGCATTGGGTGCAAGCTTGATTTCTGTTTAGACTTGCCAAACTGTGCCTCTCCACCGGTGAGTTGCTTCTACCACCCATGCGAACCGGGCTTAATACATTGTTTGGTGAAAAAGGTCTGTTTGGACGGTTCCTGTTTGGACTACCACTAGAACGCAAAGACTGTGCAGCGGAGGAGTATGTTTTAACCAATTTTCGGGATATTTTTGGAAATTCCAGATGCTCATCAGACAAATTGACCAATCTGGTTCTTGAACAAACTTTTCATGGATCTTGGATCTCTATGGCGCAAGCATCCTTCCTGGAAAATTATGTTGAAATCAGCCCAGTTGTTCTTGAGAGAACATTTAACTGTCTGATTTCCATAAGACAGCAGACAATAATTTCAAAGGGCAATAACCTTGCACCTGCTGGATATTTTGAAATAAATTTGACTGAAAGTTGTTGGTGGCTTAGCCACCAACAACTTTCAGTCAAATTGTTTTCGAAATATTCAGCATATTAAGAGTGAAAATCCATGAAAAACGTAGCCTGCAGAAATCCAGCAGGGAGACAGTTAAAGGGCTAAATGCATTTTAAGAGGTCAAGCGGACTCCTTTTGAAAATTTACCCTATTAATGACTGATTCGCTTATCTGCAGAAATTCAGCAGGCAGACAGTCACAGGAAATGTTGCCAACAGACTTCAGACAGCCGCCATGTAGCATAATCCCTCTTGGCCTTTGAGGACAGGTGAGCTAATAATAATAATACTAGTACTGCGCATGCACTTACCTAAATTTGGATGTTCTGAATACAGTGCACTCTCCTTCATTGATTTGTCCCGTTTTTAGCTTCAATAATCCGTCAAAACCCTGTAATTTAAAGGCTGGCGAGATATCATTCTGGAAGATCTTTCTATCAACTTCTTGAAGACAGATTATATCAGCGTTGTAACCTGTAAGATACGCATATATGTAAAATCATGAGTAAAAAATGTAATCTGTTCAGGAAAGTTATCTCATATATTTGTAAAAGTCTACTTTCTTAACTTTTTAAGCCTTCTTATGTTATCAGTGTGTTACAGAGTTCAGGAATCGATCGATCCCAACACGAGCGAGGTGTGGGTGGAGCTTAGGTAGAGATGGGCAGGGCATAGCTAACACTGGAAAGGTTCATTAACCGTATATTCACTATTACTAATGACCAAGCTTTGTCAAAATTGAAAATGAGCTTAGTGTTCATGAAGGATATTTCAATTTTGTTTTCTCCATGATCTAACAATACTTACCATTACATTACTCATTGATAACAGACACAATTGGGCTGTGACCTAAGAATCTTCTGACTTTTACAGAGCTCTAGCCGGTTCCTGGAACCGGGTACACAACCCAACAACCGGGTACCCGTAACCATGAACCAGTCACTAGTTTGTATAGCCTAAACACAAATGAGACCGACACAGGGCTTGCCTCCGTGGGTCTGGGAGGCAGGGTCCGTAATGTAATGGTAAGTATTGTTAGATCTCAGAGAAACTAAAATTGAAATTTCATTCATTCTCCTTCGATCAATACTTACCATTACATTACTTATTTATAACACCAGATTTGATCAGTAACCTGATGGGAAGGGGAAAGTCATGCAAAACTTCAGTTCCCCTAGAGAAGGATTGAGATTAAACTTGTCACAAGGAACTTCAAGAGACCCGACAAGCTTAAGACCGACTCACATTCGCATAACCACCCCATCCCCCCACTCTTTCCAGCAATGGAAGAGAACTAACGAACATGTACCTCACCTGACAACACAAGTGTGCAGAGGGTTAACAGCTCTTGACCCATAATAGCCAGGGAATGAGCATGGATATATAAGATGAATGAATATGATATATAAACATAATACAAAAAATAATCAAACTTGGATTACTTTATGACTTTTGGATTTCAGACACGACGCCGCAACTGTCACACCATCATGACTTTTACTGGCTGGTATCCTCTCGCTGACCATGTCTGTCACTCTCTAATAATTAGCCCTAAGCTACCAAAGGAGAACAATCAGTGTGGTCGGTTGTCTAGCGTTCAATACCGCTAAGGCGAGTGGATTGGCTGAGTCTGACATATCCTTCATATAGTAGTCCATGAATGAGGACTCACAGTGCCACTGTGCAATGGCCATGATGTCTTCTAACGAGACACCATTGCATAGGGCAGTCGAGGTGGCTATTCCTCTGACGTCATGAGCCCTGGCACATCGCACCGGGTGACCGGTCGCAATTTTGTGGGTAGTCTGAATGCATTCGACTACCCAACGAGATATGGTATCCGTGGATGCCGCACCATAAGGCTTTTTATGGCAGATCCACAGATGCCTATCATCTGACCGTAGAAAGTCCATCCATTTCTTGTACTTAGTCAAAGCACGGACCGGACACAAGGCACTGGCATCATGATCGTACCGTTAGTTTCAGTAAAAAGATCAGTTTGCCGGGATATTTCAAAGATTGGTACTTTGACATAAATTCTGCTCTTCGAAGTAGTCGAAGACCATCACCAGAGACAATAAGTCGGTCCTTCTCTGCTGAAAGTGCATGGATCTCACTGCACCTTCTAGCTGAGGAAGCTGCCAATAGAAAGACCGCCTTAAGAGTCAAATGCTTTAGACTAACTGAACCCATTGGTTCGAAAGGGTGTTTGGTTAGCACATTAAGCACCAAGGATAGACTCCAGGCTGGAATAACTACTGGTTGTTTCGGTCGGAGATTGCTCATTCCCTTCACCATCATGTTTAACTGGGCCACCTCTGGACTATCGCTGCTGGCTAGACAAGGGATAACTGATGCCAAACCTGACTTGTATCCAGCAATCGTGACAGGAGCTAATCGAGTACGGGATAGCTCACGGAGAGTTTGCTATTTGCTGAACAGTGGATTGAAAGGGATCGAGATCCTTTCCGTTACACCATTCTGCAAATTTGTTAACCTTGTGGTTCTATGACTTGAAGGTTGACCTCCTTCTCGCAGCTGCGATGAAACTTGCAGCCTGTTGAGAAAAGCCTTCCGATGAGGAATGTTGTTTGATAACATCCATGCAGTCAATTTGAACATTTCGGGCCTTCTGTAGGAAGCGACCCTTGGCCTGGGAGATTATGTTCGGAATCTTGGGCAGCTGCACTGGATTGTCCACGAACAGATTCGTGAACCACGCCCTGCTGGGCCAAAATGGTGCTATCATCAGGACCAGGCACAATTCCTATCGAATTTTAACCAGCACCTTCGGGAGAAAAATGTTGGTTGGATACGCGTACGCATGCATCCCTTTTCAGCTTATCGCCTGAGAGCGTCTGTATCGATGGCATTTGGATCTGGAATCGGCGAGACATAAGTAATGATTTGAGCATTTTCCTTTGAGGTGAACAAGTCCACATTGGGTTTGCCCCAATCTTCGAAGATCCTCTGTAGAACCGGGATGAGGGAAGGAGACTGGCACCGCTGTTCCTGTTGCACAGGTTTGGTCCAGACAGATATGAAGGGAGCCACTATACTATAACCTCAGGTACAGTCTGCTCCCTTCTTCTCACCCTTTGAGGACTTACCCTTACCCTTCCTGCCTCTAGGGCGATCAGGGCTGCGACTAGGGCGTGCAGGGGCCTCCTTAGTGTTCGTAGTGCTGCTGGTGGCACAGGGCGGCCTGCCCCTGCTTCATTACACACTGACTGAAGCAGACGATAAGAGTGATTGGCGGCATTCATTGCCACCCTCACAGCCTCATCACACAGGGACATGACTTCTTCAGAGGGTGCCTGGTTCTTGTCCACTAGGGCCTGAGCAGGACCACCCGCTCCAGCACTAGGAACTCTCAGGACCCAACAGTCATGCTCTGGGAACCCGGCACCTTGCCCGCACCTCCCTGGAGGCCGCAGGGAGCTGGCTCTTCCGAGAAAGCTGCTTCGCATAAATGGCCTCTAACAGATCCTTGAACATGGGATTCAAGCCAATGCTTTGGATCCAAGCCACGGGCAAGACCCCATTCCGTATGCTGCAACCGACGGATGGGGCATGCCCTCCTCAGAGGTGGTCGAACCCACGGATGGATGAACCCTGGCCAGCCAGGCTAGGGCATCACTCCAATCCAACTCTGAAGAAGACACCCCCATAAACACATCATCCGCTGATGTGCCTATGGGTCTACCAACAGCAGCCTCCCGACTGGGAGTCATGCGCACCGACACCGTGTGGGTCTACCACCACCCCATGAAACAATCCATTCCATGTGAGGGCCGCTATGTCGGTTCCAGAACCAGGGTCATACATGGGTGCCATCGGTACCCCATCTCTGGCCGCTGGTTCAGGCATGATAAGTGAGTACCAGGCCTGGCCAGCAACAGCTGTCACAGAGTCAATTGGTGGCAATCCAACCATCATGGGACGGGTGCTCGGTACCGGTGCGGCCTCAAGCACGGGCGGAGCGGCTGTCATGAAGCGGCTGCCATGGCTTGCACCAAGCCAGACAAATGGAGGGCGGTTCCATCCAGGATGGAATCGACCTCCATACGCTCCACCCGCGCTCTCAGGCCGCAACAACCTCTCCTCCAAGGCATCCTCATCCTCCGACTCAGAAGAGTCCTCACCGGACGAAGACATGCGATAGCCAGTCCAGGACCCTGTCCGAGAACAGGGTCCATTCCAAGTATGGGGAGAGCTTGCGTCACAGTCTTCGGGATATGGGAAGACACCAACGTAGGCAGGACACTATGCAAGAAACCTAGCATAGTAGGCCCGAACCACGCGGGGGTGCCAACCCCACTCCGTCCAACAGTGGATGGGAAACACCAACCTGGGCCGAAACAGGTGTTTCCCGACAGCGAAAACAGACATGGTCCTTGTACACTCCACGCACCAATTTGTGGCAAAGACTGCATGAAGGAAGCGCAGGCTAAGCCTAAAAATTAAGCACAAGGCTACAATAAGCAAGCGGATCAGAACAGAACGGAAGGCAGACAAATAATTTTTAAATATAATAAACAAAATTAGAAGTTAACCCTCTAGCACCCAACTACCTAAAACGTTACAACCAAGATCGCTAAAACTGGCGACAAGAACTTTAAAGGCCAAACATACACGCATAAATTGATCCTGCAAGGAACCAAGGAACTGTATCAAAGACATTCGCGATAAATTTAAGAATCATTTCAAAAATATACTTCCAAGACGAATGACGCAAAGAAACCAAAGCTTACTAAATAATTGACATGAGAAAAAGAACAGAAATGAATTAATGCTACTGCTGTAGAACATGGTAGAGCCACAGTATCACACATCTAATCAAGAATTTTGAAAATAACCATTCTCCGCAAACAGGACGGTAATTATACGCAAAAATTCATGTTTCTGGTACTAACATGCACGCAGCCACCCAGAATAAGATGGGTGACTAAAGAAGAATTTTCCCCAACGAAATAATCTAGGTTAATAGGGTGACACCACCCGCCCAGACCATCACGATGAATGATGTAAGCCGATCTAGTGTTAGAAAATCATGTATTTCGCCGGTAAACAATGCTGAAAAAATGTTTCGTACTGCCAGATCGAGGGTGTGTGTGTGTGTGTCTGTGCGTGCGTGTGTGTGTTAAAGGAGGCGATCATAAATGGCATTTTCCGCTTTCTCATACGTCCCAGTTCCGGTTAAAATGGAACATCTGATATACACAACGCTGAAAAAATGTTTCGTACCGCCAGATCGACGGTGTGTGTGTGTGTGTGTGTTCAAGGAGGTGATCATAAATGGCATTTTCCGCTTTCTCATAGGTCCCAGTTCCGGTTAAAATGGAACATCTGATACACACACAAATAGGAGACAAAGTCTCCAATATAACTAGATTACTTCTATGAAAATATACGACCTGAGTATCAGCGGCGTCTTCCATTGTAATCCAAGTAAATCCAATAGATAGAATAGGCACAGAATTCACAGAAAAACACAAGGAAAAACTTTGATATTTTCCAGAGAACAAAATGTTGGTCACTCTTGTTGGCTATACAAACAACAAGTGGCTGGTTCATGGTTACGGGTACCCGGTTGTTGGGGCAAGTACCCGGTTCCAGGAAACAGCTATGATCGAAGGAGAAGGCCCATTTGTATGCCAAGAGAAGACTATCTTTGTATATTTACTCCATACAGTACAAATAAATCGTTTTGTTTTACAAAGCCTCCTACCTTAATTTTTCGATATCTAGAAAAAATATTATGCTGGAATTTTAAGATGCATTATTTTCAACATTTTTTCCATCTAGCAATTTTTCGCAGCCAAATTCTTATCACTCGGAATTCCTCAGAATTTTCTGTAACTCTTTGTTCTCTCTAGTTTTGTTAACACTTTAATGGGTAAGCTGCTCACATGGACTTTCATGAGAAAAGTCAATTTGCTGCCTAAGAGAACACTATTTGTTAACGCTTTAACATGTTTATTGAGGCCAGTCATTCCAGTGGGAAATTTTCAAAAATATTATTCTCTTAAACTGCAAATGGACATATCTCATGACCATGCATGGAAAGATGGATGGATAAAGGAATGGATGAAGGGATTGAGTTTCGGACCATTGACCAATCAGATATCAAAACATGATCGCTGATTGTAGGAAATTTCAATTTCCCTTTCTCCGAGATCTATCAATACTCACCATTCTATTACTTCTGATATACAGCTGGCCCTGACAGCTGGCTCAAGGACTATAGACTTAGTAAGCTTTACCGACTCCTTGGAACCGGGTACTCGGCTCCCAACTGCCGAGTACCCGTCTACCATGAAGCTCATATTGTTTGCATAGCCACCAAACAAGAGAAACTCATGGCTTGCCTCCGTGGGGCTGGGAGGCTGGGTCCGTAATAGAATGGTGAGTATTGATAGATCTCGGAGAAAGGGAAATTGAAATTTCCTTCATTCTCCTTCGATCAATACTCACCATTCTATTACTTCTGATAAACACCAGATTTGGTCAGTAACCTGGTGGGAAGGGGCAAGCCATAACTGCTACTTTTGCCCCTTGGAGAAAGAGCTAGACTTAAACTTGACTAATGGAGACCTAAAAGGACGATCAAGTTAACGGAACCGAATCACATTCGCATCACCGCCCCCTCCCCTTTTTTCTCCTAAGAAACGGGAGAGAACTCACGAACATGCATCTCGCCTGAAAACACAAATATGCCAAGAGGGTTAACTGCTCTTTGCATATATTAGCCTGGGAATGAGCATGAATACATAAGATGAATGATCATGATATATAGACATAATACAAAACACTCTCAATCCTGAATTACCTTAGGATATTTGGATTTCAGACCTGGAGCCTCCAACCATTCACTTGTCCGGCCATCAGTGACACAATCTGGTTGATATCCTCTCGCTCGACCATGTCTGCTTCTTAATTCTCTCTTACAAATGCCAAAAAAGGAAGAAGAGCAGTGTGGTCATATAGCTATCGTCTCAAAACAGCTAAAGCGAGTGGAATGGCGAAGTCTGACACATCCCCCATATAGTAATCCGTGAAAGAGGACTCACAGTGCCATTGTGCAACAGCCATGATGTCCTTAAACGGAACACCATTGTAAAGGGCGGAAGAGGCGGCTATTCCTCTAACATCGTGCCCTTGCGCATTGCACTTGGTGCCCAGTCGTAATCTCACGGGTAGTCTGAATGCATTCGACTACCCAGCGAGAGATAGAATCCACGGGGCGCCATATGGCTCCTTATGGCAGATCCACAGATGTCTATCATTCGACCGTAACGAGTCTGTCCGTTTTGTACTTAGTCAAAGCACGGACTGAGCACCAGACACTTGCATCACGATCAAACCTACTTAGTTTCGGTATAACGATCGGTTTGCCGGGATATCTCAAAGATCGAATCTTTGACATAAACTCTGCTCTTGGCAGTAGACGCAGACCCTCTCTGGAGACAATAAATCGGTCCCTCTCTGCTGAAAGTGCATGGATCACACTGCGCCTTCTAGATGAGGAAGCTGCCAATAGAAAGACCGCCTTTAGAGTCAAATGCTTTAGACTAGCCGAACGCAACGGTTCGAAAGGGTGCTTGGCCAGTACATTAAGCACTAAAGATAGACTCCAGACTGGAATGACTACCGGTTGTCTCAGTCGGAGATTGCTCATTCCCTTCACCATCACACTCAACTGGGCCACCTCTGGACTATCCGTTGGCTAGACAAGGGATAACTGATGCCAAAGCTGACTTGTATCCAGCAATTGTGACAGGAGCTAGTCCTGAAAAGAACAGCTCACAGAGAAAGTCTGCTATTTGCTGAATAGTGGAATGAAAGGTAACAATACCATTTTCCTCACACCAGTCTGCAAATCCGTTAACCTTGTTGTTATATGACCTGAAGGTTGACCTCCCTCTCACAGCTGCGATAAAATCTGCAGCATGTCGAGAAAAGCCCTCCGACGTGGAACGTTGTTTGACAACAACCACACAGTCAATAACATTTCGGGACGCTCGTGTAGGAAGCGTCCCTTGGCCTGGGAGATTATGTTCGGAATCTCGGGTAACTGCACTGGATTTTCCACCCGCAGACCTCGAAGATCCGTGAACCATGCCCTGCTGGGCCAAATGGCGCTATAGCAGGACCAGGCACGGTTCCTCCCTGATCTTCACCAATATCTTCGGTAGAAGAATGGTGGGTGGGTACGCGTAAGCGTGCATCCCTCTCCAACTTAACGCCAGAGCGTCTGTATCGACGGCATTAGGATCTGTATCGGCGAGACATAAGTCATGATTTGAGCATTTTCCCTTGTGGCGAACAAGTCCACGTTGGGTTTGACCCAATGCTCGAAGATCCTGTGAAGAACTGGAGGGTTGAGAGACCATTCTGTTGGCAGAATTCTCTGTCTGTGAGACAAAGCATCCGCCAGAATGTTCAATCGCCCAGGAATATGAGCTGCTTTAAAAACAACCGAGTAATTCCTGCACCATTGAATCAAGTGCCACACTTAGATACATAGTGTGGGTGACTTGGTCTCGCCTTGGCGATTTCTGTATGATACTACTGTCGAGTTGTCCGACCGTATCAATATCGCCTTGCCCCTGACTCTTGGAAGAAACCTTTTCCAATGCCAGTTCCACTGCCATCATATCCAATAGACTGATATGCAGCTGGCTCTCCTGGAGAGTCCATGTGCCCGAGACCTGGTGTTCTCCCAGGTAGGGGCCCCATCCCTCCAGC
The DNA here is from genome assembly GCA_034401795.1 of Chaetoderma sp. LZ-2023a. NCBI lineage: Eukaryota > Metazoa > Mollusca > Caudofoveata > Chaetodermatida > Chaetodermatidae > Chaetoderma > Chaetoderma sp. LZ-2023a. Next base: position 570 of record JAVVLW010002387.1, on the reverse strand, counting down.
GATGCATCCATGTACACGGACAGCTGGGGTTGGGGTAGGTGCAGCGAAAAAACTCCTACTAGGAGATTCTGACGCTTTTTCCCCACCATACAAGATGCAACATTATTGGCTCCAAAACTGGCACCAGTTTTGACAGGGGTTCTATTCTCTGTTTCCACAGAGACATCAGATACAACTGGATAGGTCTTCGCATACGAGCAGTGTACGGGTATACCTGCTACATGGAGACCATCATGCCCAGCATCTGAAGAAACCGCCTCGCCTGAATGTGGTTTCCCAATCGAAACTCTTGAGGATGGCTAACAGAGACACCACTCTGGGCTCTGACGGGTAAAAAACCCCGCCCTCCTCGAGATCGAATCACATCCTTAAATAAATGAAATGTTGAGTGGTGTGTCAACTCATATTTCTCCTTGTTGACTATCTAGCCTAGATCTGAAAGCAACTTCAGATTCAGAGCAGTATCCACCTCTAACCTGGCTGATGATCAGCCAATCGTCTATGTAGGTGTGAAGCGCCACGTTCTCTTTTGTGAGAAACGCTGTCACCACAAGGACCACTCTGGGGAAA
>JAVVLW010002386.1:0-50000 GCA_034401795.1 Chaetoderma sp. LZ-2023a | reverse complement strand
GACTCAGTTTAATTGCTACAAATGGATCAAAAGGGAATCCAGCATCTTATTTTGAGTATGAGTTGTGCACTCATCCGCCCGCACTCTTTGATAATTCATCTCTTCTATGGGAAGCAAATAAGCCGGCACTTGCTGATGCATTGTGGAAATTAATTCAAAATGAAGATGCAGTCCTTCCAGATTCTGTCCACTATGTGCTTGATGGAGGAGCTCTATTACACCGTGTTCCATGGCAGCGTGGAGAGACATTTGCAAATGTTTGTCAAAGATATGTAAAATATTGCATAAGCAAATATGGAAAGGCTACAGTAGTTTTTGATGGTTATGACCAAGGCCCAGAGATAAAAGATGTAACACATAAGTGGCGAACTCGTGGATCAGGCGCAACTGTTGTACTGACTCCGCAAACAGTTGTAACTCTGAGTAAGCCTGATTTTCTTAGTAACAAGCAAAACAAACATCGGTTCATATCAATCTTAAGTTCATCTCTCGAACAGGCTGGATGCTTAACGATAAAGGCAAGCGGTGATGCTGATGTCTTAATTACGTAAACGGCTATCTTGGCTTCAAAGTCAACAAATACTGCTCTTGTTGGAGACGATACCGACCTACTGGTGTTGCTTCTATACCATACTGATATGAATGGCTGTCAGCTATTTTTCAGACCAGAGCCAAAGCAAAATGCAAAGAAACCCCGACTGTGGAATATCAAAATGGCAAAGGAAAAACTCGGGTTCTGTTTGTGCTCACAGCTGTTATTTATCCATGCTATCCTTGGCTGTGACTCAACATCTAGGCTTTATGGAATTGGAAAATCTGCATCCCTTAGCAAAATCCAGTGCTGCAAAGAACTCTCTCAAATTGCTGAAGTGTTTACAATGAGTAATGTGAATAAAGATGACGTGATAAAAGCATGTGAGAAGGCAATGCTTATTCTATGCAATGGCACTTCAATGGATAGTCTAGTTGCTTTGCGGTACAAGCGATTCAGGGAGAAGGTTGCAAAAAGTTCCAAGTATGTTGAAGCACGAGATTTACCACCAACACCCGCATCCACAAAGTTTCACAGTCTTCGCGTGTACTACCAAATTCAAGTTTGGAGAGGAGATGCTGGAGATATGGATCCAACAGAATGGGGCTGGAAAGTTCTCAACCACCAAATGCTGCCTGTTAAGACTGACATGCTGGCAGCACCTGACGATTTACCGTATTCATTTAGATGCAGCTGCAAAACTGGCTGTGAATCAAAGAGATGCACCTGTAGAAAACATGGGCTCAGCTGCACATCCGTCTGCGAAGACTGTAAGGGTCTCAGTTGCTTGAATTCAATAACGCTCATTGAGGAAGATGACTTGGATAATTGATGCAAGATGAAATTAGTAGAAACCAGGTACCTATGCCATACTATTTCATCTTAGCTTAGCTTAGAAACACACAATACCGTGACATAATAAAATATAATATGTATTGTATCAATATCAATGATGGTATTAGGTAAATCCATGCAAGTGGCATAACACAATACATTTAATTTGTGGAGAATATGTCAATCGTATTCATTTATTACTAAAAAAGTCCAAAAATACCCAGTCACACATATATTACATACCGGTTTTAAAGAAATAAAGAAAAATGGATTTTTCAGGCGAAATGGCCCAAATCTGGTAATAATTATGCAAATTTTACCCTTTCCCCTATTGGAATTTTGGAGGACTTTTGATATGTTGTACATGATGGCCCCCCTATACACTGGGCGAGGTAAAAAAATTCTGTTGCAATTTGTTCCGGGTTAAAATATTTTTGGCCTAGATTGACTGGACTAGATGGCATGCCTGCGCAAGCTACTGGCCCCTGACATGAGCTGGATCATGAGTATTTGAGAGAGGTGTGTCTCCACACAAAAAAGCTGGTACAGTTTGCCAGACTCTCCAAGATGAATCCTACAGTGACTCACGGGCAGATCTTATAGGTATCGGGACGAGTTTAAGACCCATATATACCATGGCAAAGTCAGTGTGGCGAAAGCAACTGGAACTATATCCCACCTTGGCAGCTGAGGAGGGTGACACTGTCCATCAATGGCGACTCCAGCTGATCGACACTGTCAGACAGAACTCGTCCACGAGGCTGAAAGGTATAGTGGAACATGCAGGTGATATAAAACAACCAACAACAGTCTCACATGCACAACCACAAAAATGAGATGGTGCGACGGGGCCGCATGCAGGATCTCTAGGATGTCAAATAGTATGCTGTGTCCACAGCAGTTTTAAGATGATTACTATAGATGGCATCGCCAGTGAACCTCTCGACGATCGTCCAGGACCAGCCACCCCACCTGGGTATACTTCTTGCTGTGCTCGTCACTAGTCTTCTCCGCCACTAGTAGATCATCTAGAAGATCATCCTTGTAGAATCCCTTAGCACACAGGAGCTGTTCGACGATGCTGCCACCCATGATGATGAACCACACAATGCCGATCTGCCCTTTACAGAATCCTAGGTAGTGCATCACGGCTGTCAGCTCCTCTGTTAACTCAGCGCTAGAGAGCTCGCTCAACTCATCTGCTAGCTTCTTCTTGTAGCCCTTCGATTCGGTGCAGAAGACGCCATAGTACTTAGTACATAGTACTAGCTGGTCCATTGTTTCAAACGCAATGTACTATAGGGCTAATGGATATTCCCGAGTACAAATCAAATCAGCTAAAAGATGCAGACTGGGTAGCTCTGCTTAGCTCTCTCTCTCTCGATAGAACGTACATGTTTAACTGCGTTTAACTGCATTGTATACTCAATGCTTAAACAGTGATGTCAATGGTACGGATTGTAAAGCAACCCCGAGAGCCATGCAAACCCTTCAGAAGGTGGAAAAGCTGCTCAATCTCTGGCTCCAGTCTGTAAAGAATCCAACACATGGGGCTCATCATCAGCGTCGATGTCGAATACGACAGCCCATTTCCCTACTGTTAGTAGATCTTTGCGATCAACCCTAGCCTTCTGGAGAGCTAGAATTACAGGAGTTTTGGTCGTTTCGAAGGGTAGGCAGAGTGCCCTGCCCTGGCCACTGTGAAGCTTCCAGTAGAGTATCTGAGTCAGGAGTTCCCTTGTACTACGAGCCAGTGTAATCTGTACTTTGGAAGCCAGTATTTCCGCATCCAATGGAGGTGGGTCCTTGGATCGTTCATGGATAATGTTGATATCAGGAAGCAGACCTCGGATCCTGTTAATCAGCAGAAGGGTAGCCTTATTTTTGGAGTGGGGGGGTATTGGTTTTTCTTGGAAGTTGGCATCGGTTTCTTCTGCTTCCCGAAGAGGAGCTCATGAAGTACTTTACCAAATATCACCATTTAAATCCTTATATACCTTACACCTTAAAGCATGCGACAGTATTACAACATCCAGATGGAGTGGTTGAACCTGCGACTTCGCACTGCGCTGATCCCCAGAAGGACTGCCTGACAGTCATTCGACCTAGGATCCATGATAAGAACCAACTATCAACGGTGGGGAAGTACATCGACTTCGCTATTGTGGAACAGATCCATGGGATTAGGTATATGACACTCAAGTTCAAGCTTGAGAGCACCGTGGAGAAGGGTGTAGAGCTCCTGCAGGTGGTGAGCTGGTCAGAGATTATGCAGAGTAACACCACCATGGATACCACGTATGTGAACGAGGAGTACAGGGTCCGGGCTCCACTGGCTCCTGGACCTGTCTAATATGCAAAGGTAAAAGGATACTATGCCATGGGGTGTAAGGATGGCTTCACAGAAATCAGCTTACAACCAAATATAGAAATGCCGATTGTGGTGCCACTCATCTCCCTCATTGAGAATACACACACATGAACCTGACCTTGATTTGGGACAAGCTGTTCCTCTGTGTGTACACAGAACATCTTACTGATGTAAAGATGACCTCTCCACGACTTCAAGTCTGGCATGATTAGAATGTCCAGGAACTAAAACGTGTGGGCTCTAGACAGCGAATCCTACATGTAGAGCGAGAGCACCAACAGGTCCAGGCCACGTCTAACCAGCATCTAGAGGTGACATTGAAACGAGGTGCCTCAGACTGTGTAGCTGTTCTAGACATGTTTCCGAAAGGAGGGGTGGTCCAGGAGGTGGGGGAGCTAGACGACTTCAAACTTGTGGTGGCTGGGACGAACCTCGGAGGAACGGACATCCTGCCTAACCATGGCAACCAGCTCAGCTTTCATGTTGGGTACCTACATGCAGAGCGAGGGGGCACTCATCCGGTTGGAGTAATGTTGCTGTACTTTGGATATAGTAAGGGTCCCTTCTCGCAAAATAGAGGTATTCAGCTTGGGCGTGCGTAGAGCATAACTCCAGCTGTCACTACAGTTCCTACAGCAGCCACTACTACTATGGCCTTGATATTCTTCTGACCTCCTAATGTTTCATACTCGAGCGTCGGATCGGTGAGCTTTACAGCCTCGTAGCGTTCAGGGTGGCTTGAGCCCTTTATTGTTGTCGGCGTGCCTGCCTTTGGTGCATATGCTCGAGTGCCTTGCATGTAGAGCGAGAGAAACAGCAGGCCCAGGCTAACCATCAGCTAGAGTTGATACTACAACGAGGTGCTTCGAATTGCGTAGCTGTAGCTGACCTGGTTCAGAATGGAGGGGTGGTCCAAGAGGTAGAGTAGATAGATGACTTCAAACTTGTGGTGGCTGGTACCAATGTTGCCAGTGAGGTACATGATTTGGCTGATTGCTGTCTCTATCGACAGAAAACTAAGTCATATTCCCAACTCCACCTAACCAGTGGCCATGATGATCTGGAGTTGGCACTCGGCAGTCAGTAACACCTTGGAGGTATGGACATCCTGCCTAACCATGGCAACCAACTCAGCTTTCATGTGGGGGATTTGCTCGGAGAGCGAGCAGGTAATCGTACAATTGGCATGACGGTGCTGTAGTTCGGCTATGACAAAGTTGGTGTAACACACACCAATGATATTCAGCTTAAGTAGAGTACGATTCCTGCCATCACTGCACCACACACAGTCACCGCTAGTATGGCCTCCACTGTCTTCTGACATGCCGATGCCTCAGAGATGTTTACAACATCTTAGTACTCATCATGACTGTCATTTGCCTCTTTGATGTTAAGGGTGGCTTGTGCGCTTTGTTGCCATTGGCGTTCCTCCCTTTGGTGCATATGCTGCATATGCTCTAGCGCCCGGCTGTACTCAAACTTCTCCTTAGACAGCTTCTCCATCACCTGGCCATGCCGTTTTTGGTCTACCTCTGCCACCTTATGGTCAGCAAAGCTGAGACCCCAGCTCGCCAATCAAACATGCCTGCATTCAAGATTGCGGATGCCATGTCTCTAGTGATATATGTATATATATATATATATATATATATATATATATATATATATATATATATATATATATATATATATATATATATATATATATATATTGAGTTTAAAGCTCTGGCATAGTAGCCTATGATGTATGCACTGGAAGCTTTTGAGGATCCAGTCGACGAGGACTATGATGATGTCGATGATGACTATGACGAGGGCACAGTCTATGATGAGGATGATTATGATGAGGACTACGATGGTAACGACTATGATGGCGAAGGGCTCTCTTGGCATGCTAGCGGCAGTCGAGGCTCTGATTGCTCTGATCACAATGAAGGCTGGCGAGACAGTCAGCAAGATCGCTGTCAAGACTCTCCATGCTGTTGCGAAGATCTGTGAGGCTATTCCAGTCCTCTCCTACGGGGTAGGTACTTTCTTTGGCATTGCTGGTCCATGGCTCCCATAAGTTGTGAGAGCCCTCACAGCCATCTGATCGGCCGAACATTTACGAGATGCTATATAGTATGGCATCTCTGTATGATCTCGTCAAGTCTCTTAACTGGATTTGTCAATGCACTGCCTTTCAGGGAGGATCCAGTAGAGATTAGCTGACAGTGTTTCCAGGTATTCGAGGAGTTGCTCAGCGATGGCCAGATGAATGCCAATCATTTGTTCGTCTGTTTAGAGTTCACTCAAGCTGTACACGAGAGGACATGAGTCGACATAGGTGACGAAATCTGAGAGTTCATTAGCGGTCTCTGCTGACACTCTTGCGACCCTCTACTACTGATTCGGTGGCTATTACCACGAATCTCACCAGCTACTTGGGGCTGCACGCTGCAAGTGTCACAATATCACAATATCACCCACGCAACTGTCAGTCAATGGCTCACCAGGCAGGCGATGTGCCAAATATACAGACCTCGTCACTAGGTGAACACACTTCGAGGAACCTGTCCCGAACAGAGTACACAAGGTGGACATGGTGTTCCTTCCGCATGTCAGAGTGGGATGCAAGACCTACAAGTATGCCCTCATCATCATCGATGTCGCCAGAAGGTATAAGGCTGCAGTAACGCTCATGGATAGGTCCTCAGGCCAGGTGGCAGCCTGGTTCCAAGGTGTTTATGAGGATCTGGAAAAGCCCATTCAGTGGCCAGAATTGCTGCAAGCTGATGAGGGTAAAGAGATCAGAGGTGAGACTGCAGCCCTCATGCAGAAACATAGTGTAGCGTTTAGGCATGGCGAAGTTGGTCATCACCGTTCCCAAGCAATCGTTGAGTGGTGTAATCTGACACTGACAGAGAGACTGTTCCCACATCAGTATGCTCAGTAGATGGAAGCAGCATGCGATTGTGCCAGAGTATGGGTGAGAGGCTTGCCTGTTGTGGCAGAGAGATCCAATGTTGAGGTCATGCACCTGATCAGGCAAAAGCCGGCAGATGCTATCAGAGCCCCAACTGTTGCCAGTCACACCTCCGGTGGAGCGGATGAAGGAGACGAGGCACACATTCCATCCGATGCCATGGTTCTGTACCTGTCTGAGTCTGGTGAGCTGGAAGGTGGTCGACGGTGCACAACAGATGCTAACCGATCGATAGATGACTACAGGCTTGACAGTTATGTTGAGGTGGCTGTACAGCGAACGGTGTACTACCTGGCATGCTCGGAGCACAGTCCTAGGCGGTCCTTTGTATGAGAGGAGCTTTAGATCGTGCCTATAGACACTCAGCTTCCTCCACCCAGGGTACTTAGGTCGAGTAGAGGTCTTCCAGATCATAAGCCAGGACGGCTGCTGGATCCATGACAAGCTGTGCCACATGATACTTGATGGGCTTGGTGTGGACACCATCTGGCAGCACATGTCGCTTATCGTAGTAGACGAAGAGCCCAAGTCTTTCGTGATCATGCATTACCATGCCATGGTTGTGCGTGTTGGAGGCCTCAGTTTGTGGATGTATCCACTCCACCATGGAGAGCACTGTAGAACCTCTGACAAGAGACCTCCTTCTGGTGCTTAGACATTCCCTTAGCGGAGCACTTCGCACGGCCTCTGACCTCATCAGAGTTCTCCTCATATTGGCACTTGGAAGAGAGAGAGAGTGATCCTGAAAGTGTCTTCGAACTCGAGCTTGAACAGCCCCCGAGTCTGTCCAGAACATTTGTCACAAGCTAGCCAATTCCGTTTATGGGCATCATACTCCACGCACATCTCTGAATGTATCACATCATCGAGGCTGTTTCCCGCTATAGTGATGTACACAGAATCGTTGTCCATCTGCAGGTGCTCGAAGCTGTCATGAGGTACATAGTGATCAAGGAAGTCATATTAAAACTCCAGCATTCTCAGCTTCGCGAGCTCGTATACTGCTAGCCCCACCTGAAACGGCCAACGAATGATGATTCTAGCCTTATGGCGTTGTAGCTTGTAGGAGTCGCCATCTCCTTGAGATCGTCGAACCATGCACTGCGCATGGCTCTGTCTGCTGCTCGTTCATCCTTGGTGAAGCGTGTGTTGCTATGATGTTCTCGTGCCTCGATGAGCTTCCCATAGGCACTGTTGCCGAGGAGTTTGAAGAGATCTGTCAAGAATGCTTTGCTCTTATCCACATCTCCTGAGGGCGAGCCTCTGTAACGTTATTCATGAACCACTCAAATGGGCGCTGTGGCTCATAATTTATGGTGCGGTATACGGCGGTGATATTTAGGCCATGGGCGATATACCACTTGTGTGTTAGTGCATGCAGGAACCACTTCTCACTGGAGATGGGTCCGACCAGCTTGTGGGTGGTGGGGTGCTTCTGACCTGTTTGCTGTAGATATGCGAGCACCTCAGGAGATACGGCCTCTACCAGGATCTCACCTTTGTAGAACTTCGCACACAGGACCTGGGACACCTCTATGTCCACCTCAGTGAACCCAAACCAGTGGTCTGCTAGGAGATCTTCCTTAAAGCATTCTAAATTGCTAGCATCCGACAACTGCCAGTCTCTTTACCACACACCATCTCTTGGGCCATTGTAGACAGGCACATTTGCATCACAACCTAGGAGATGTTGACAGACACGCTCGCCCTGATGAATTCGGGTCAGACCAGATGTGTGGTGTCTTGTGAACATGATGCTGGGTCCGCCGACAACTGCACCCTTCAGCATCTGATTGGCTTCCTTGCCTGGGACATAGAGGCCTATATCAGGCATGTGCTCAGCAGTTCCATGGAGGAGATATTGTAGCGACAACCCCGGGAGGGACACCGCATAATTCAGGATGTCTATACCTCGTTCTGTGTAGAACTGTCACATCCACTCTAGGGCTTCGATGAATGGGCTGACGTCCAGGTTATTGTAGTATCGCAGCCAGTTGCCGAATGTAGCTACCCTTGAGCTTAGACCCCGTGCTAGGTAGTTTGGCAGCTCTGAGTATTCGAGCTTCTCGGGTGTGTCAAAACATTCATACAGGAACCAGCTCTTCTGCTGTGTACACACGGAGGCTTTGATCCATGCCTCATAGGAGATGCCAGGACAGGGGTAGTTCTTGATGTGGCTTAGGTCATACCACCCAGAGTCGAACCCGAGCACAGACACCTGGTCACACCACTCGTTGATCAGTCACTGCAGGTGTTTTGGTAGCTTGTTGACATCTGTGGGTAGGTATTGTTCCTGGACATGTGTCCGAATTCGGCCTGCTCGTAGTTGGATCTCCTGCATGAGCTCTGAGATCAGCACTTTGGGGTCAGCATTGCAGAGGTGAGTTGGTTCACTCACGCTGCCATCTAACGAGCAGCCGACAGACACTGAGATAGTTATGGGGGTACGCGCGATCATGGGTCTCCATTGAATGGGTCTTGATACCATCTAGGGGTGCTTCAATGTCAGAGACATTGAAGTGTGGGTATGGTACCATCTGCACATGTGCAGGGAATTTTGGGCAGTGTTTTATGCAGCACTCTCACTGTGCGACAAGCATGCATCCAGATGCTCTCAACTTATAGTCTCTTGCGATTGCAATTGTCTTAGAGCATCCTTTTTCGGCATCCTCACGTCGCCGCTGTTGTGGATGCCCATGCCGGTGATAGCCGTGGAAATGGTAACCGGTGTTTGATGTCGGATCATAGCCATATACGGGAGCACCCTCGATCCAATGCTCGCCACCGAGCTCACACTCTGCGTTGTGTATGTGCGTTCCTTGCTTTCTTGACTCGCACTCGATCTAATGAGTAGCCACTGAACTGGCCAGTTGACGTGAATAGAAGGCTTTCACATAAGCAGACAGTGGTGCTTCAACCTCCTCCTCGGGGCACTCAATGGTTGTTTTTCCACCTGTACATCATGGCGAGGGAGATTACATGCTTTTGTGAACTGCTGTTGACAGTGACTGCAGATGAAAGTCTGAGCCAGCTTGGAGATGTCCTTAATGAAGAATGCATGGTGGTTGTACACTCCGATGGCAATGCTGTTCGGATGGTGTGCCAGTTGTCTGATCATGTGCCAGTTGCCCTCTTTGGTGGGTCCATAAACACGAATCCCTGTCTTCGCAAAGAACTCTACCTTGTCCAGCTGATCCAGTGCGGTTTGTGGTAGATCGATCACAATGAGGTCATAGAACCGCTTGGCAAGCTCTCGCACAGGAGCCGTACTTCTATCAGGTCATGCTTCTTGATGGATGGCTAGACGTCTTCAGAGATACATGTTGTCCTTGTAAATATCGAGTGCTACCACACACTTCTTCTGTCGTAGCCATCCTTTGTCCCCTGTCTCCCTCTCACCCAGGCGCTGATCGAGCATCTGCTCACCTTCTCGCCTCATATGCTGGGCTAAGGGTTCAGATCTTTGCCCTCATTGCATGCCTATTGATTCTCCATAGAAGAGGTAGGCACTCCAGTGGGTGGTCTGCCGTCCGAATTGCTACAGCTTTGGCTCGTAATCTGGCAGTCGTCTCCTCATCCAACTGACCAAGTTCATTGTGTCACTGTGCTTTTTTGTGGAGTTTCTCAGGATCACCGGAGGTGATCACTGAGAACCTTCCTCTCTGGTGTGCTCAGAAGAGTCACTTTTGCAACTCCTCAGCATGGACCTGTCCAATCATCTGGGGGTAAGTCGGCTTTGGTGGCCTGAGATTAACCTCTAAGGCCGATTTGCTTTGCAATCGACCTAATCTGGTGATACAGTAACCATGATGGCGAGGCTTATATCACTAAGAAATGGGTGACTCTGCAGGGGCGTTCTGTGGTCTATTTACCTGTGGCTGACCATGTAATGTGTGTCGCACTGTAGAATATGTATGTTCAGAAGTTGGTATATCATTGATGATGCATGTTTCTAAAGGGGCGTTATGTGGTCTATTTACCTGTGGCTGACCATCTAATGTGAGTCACGCTGTAGAATTTGTATGTTCTGAAGTTACTGTATCTCTGAGGATGTGTCTCTCTGAATGAGCGCTCAGTTGTTATATCACTAAGGAGGTGTGTATCTAAATGGGTGTTCAGACCTTCCCATTAGAGAGATGAGGAATGGTATATATTTATGTGGCCCATGTCTCAAATTCCGATGCTGCAGGAATTGAGAGGGTGGTGCAGCGGATCGCCAAATGGCTGCCAGTAGAGGGAGGTGGTATCGTTTTAACTCCGACCCTACTACTTCTCCCTCAATTTCTCTCTCTCTTTCTCTCTCTCTCTCTCTCTCTCTCTCTCTCTCTCTCTCTCTCTCTCAAAAGACTGCTTGAAAACGTGCTGACTCAAAGTTTTACGCAGTCCCACAGAGCAACAGCACCTAAAGCGATACAGTTTCAAAGTCTTCACCAGAATATTGTATTAAATAGCAAAGACATCTAATTGACCTCTCTATTACTGGTTCAGGCATGCGTTATGTTATGTCAGTTCCTCGTGTGTGCATGCTTGGTGCCAACAACAACAATGACAATGACGACGACAACAACAACAACAATAACAACAACAACAACAACCAGAATGACAACAACAACAACAACAACAACAACAACAACAATGAGAATGACCTTATCACGATGTGTAAAACAGGTGATTTTTTTTATTTGTCCAGAAATCTGCTAATATCGTTATTAGTAGAGGTCCGTTGAATGGGCGTAAATTCGATTGGCTCAAAATTAGTAGAAGAGCATCCAGATGGGCATACATTCTATTGGCTCAATATTAGAAGGGCACCAATATGGAGGTAAATTTGATTGGTCGAAAGAGCTTGTCATAATAATAATAATCCATATAAATTCGAGACATTACATCATGAGGGTTTGCATCAGGGCTGCATAGCCACATATGTAGGGTATCTCTGGGTGGAGTTGCAGACGGGTTCAGACATCCAGCAAGGATGTCAGCGTTGTGCAGAAATATATGATTCTTCTTCTGATTCATTTATTTCTCTACAGCTCTAATAACTTCATCAGGGGCGAGGGGAGGCGAGTTCATAGGCTGCCGTGATAGCGTTTCTTCAATGCCATATTTTTCTGGCTACCAAGAGGGCAACCACCACCACCCTCCCAGGGATATATGTTATGTGATACATCAAGCCTGACACGATTTTTCTAAAGTGGTTTCATTTTCTTATCGATCAAATATGGTTCAAAGAGAGGTTTTACAATAGTGCCATTATGTTGTACATTATTAGATGTCTTAAGAATGGATAACATATATTTTCCCCAGGCTCTATGATTTATTGCCACTGTCTTGTTATATTTAATATTACATATAATATATGTAATATTCGCCAAAGCATGTCGACAATAATGGTTGTACAAGAGCCACATTATATATGTACGTCTTATGTAGAGACCCTTTCATGATTAACATTTCCAACTGCTCGAGCCTGAACGAGTTGTAAAATTCATCATTAAAACTTCTAAAATCGAGCAATTCTGCTAAAACACAGCCACCCAATGCATGCCTCAGAGGTTATGAGGATCTGTATTAATAGCTATAAAGGAATGTCTCTTGAGGTGTTTAGGGATCATGTCTCAAGGAAAAACCCTTAGAAATAATCTAGATAACATCGCATCTCCCTTAATAATAGTTTCAAGTTCAAATTCAAGTTCAAGTTAGTTAGTTTTATTTTCAGTTTAAACACAGTATGATATATGCACTATAGGTTGCTTATAAGCAAAGCATTGCCTCTGGGGCTTACAAACACCTAGATTAGTATTCGTGTATCTTCACACTATAATACATATATAATACAAAGTCATTTAATAAAACAAGCAGCATTACATACATAAATTAAATGGTGGGTGGGGGGGGGAGATAGAGAGAGCGGGAGAGAGAGAGAGGGAGAGAGAAAGAACCATTCTTGGATAGCTTAGACAAATCTTTTAGATTAAAAAGGAAAGAATAAGGGACAAGTATTGATCCTTGTGGAACACCACAAGCTACATGTGCTGGATCAGAAAGGTGTGTATTGTATCGAACATAATGTATCCTGTCAGACAGGTATAGCATAAACCAGTCAAGCGCCACTTCCCTGATGTTATAATAGTACAATTTCTTCAGGAGTATTTGATGGACAATCGTATCAAATGCTTTTGCAAGATCCAAGAAAATGACTGATGTGGTTTTTTTTCTTCTAATAATTCATTAATCTTTTCTAATATATATATATAAATATATATATATATATATATATATATAAATATATATATATATATATATATATATATATATATATATATATATATATATATATATATATATATATATATATATATCGTCACATTTCCATTCTTCTGCGGTAAATTTTGTCTGTATCACAAACCTGTGAGGTTGGTCTGCTTATGAGGGTCTGTCACAAGCAATCTGTTCAAAACTCCAATTCCCTTGCTTTGGGTAGTTCGTTTCCTTTGTCCAACATAGAGCCCTGATTGACAAGGAACTTCTGAACCAATTGGTTCATTTCCCATGGCCGAGTATTAGAATTGTGGTGCTCAATATATGTTGTACCTCACAAGTGTAGGAATCTACATAGATTGTAAAATTATTTCATTTGTATATATATGTTTTTCGTATGAAGCCATGATCGAACCAAGCAAAATTGTATTGAGATTTCAGGTGCTTGTGAGGTGAGTCATGAGTGCTGTAAATTTTATTTTCAGGACAGAAAATATCAACGGGATTCTATTATTAATGTCTTGAAGTAGTTACTAGTTAATTCCATTAAAATATAGGACAATGAGTAGCTGTTAACCCAATTGATGCTAGATTTGTGCTCTAATTTGCACTCTAGCTATGATTTTCATACCACGAAAATAGGTGACTATATGACATTCTGAACACAGCTGTAGTTACACGCCGTGTGTGTATAAACGGATTTAGATTAGATATTCTTATAATAGTGTTGTTGGCTTGAAAGCGTTACTTTATAGGTGTTGCACGTAATTAACCTTAGGGGCGGTGGGTGTTAGCAGCCAAGGCTCGAGTGTGGTGGATGACGATGGGAGGTGGGGGTGGGGTGGAGTGGTGGTGGCGGGGTGTTTGGTGGCTATCATTACATAGGCTAGGTCTTTGATGACAGATACACTTCAGTAGTGGTACAGTGGTGGAGTAAATCAATGTTACATGTAGTTTGTTTGTTTATTAATGCATGTATTTATTTATTTATTCGTCAAGCAGCCACTGACGTGATGAAGTAAACACTGATCTTGCTTATCTTACACCATACTAATCCTCTAAATAATAATTGTTTGGCGAAATATATTTAATTTCTACTTTATTTGTGTACGATATCGAGGGCAATGATTTATTTACTACTTTCACACCATGTTGGAACCAGTATTCGTGCATCAAATGGCTTGCTCATTGTGTTTGTGAATGACGATATTTGTGTTGTTCATGCTCAAATAAGTGTTCTATTGATGGTATTAATGATGCTAAATTATACCTCTAGACGGTTGGGTTGTGGGCGATGGTGTGTGTGTGTGGGGGGGGGGGTTGGGGGGGGGGGTGCGTGCGTGCGTGTGTGTGCGTGCGGGTGGGCCTGCGGGCATGCGTGTGTGCCTGTGTGCGTGTGGGTGGGATGGGGTGTGTGGGTGTGACGGGTTGCTGATAGCAGATAGATGTTAGTCTAAGTTTACTCATGTGAAAATATTCGGCAGTGTTGTCATTCTTTTAAGTCAGTTCAATTATCCATGGCTGGCAGGAGATATAGTATTATAACCAGCTGGGTGTGTCGAATGTTGAGATGTAGGAGCTGATTTGGAGGTGCATATGGGCTGGGGGTTTGGTGAGTGGGTTGAAAAGGAGTTTTCTCCTGCGTTTCTGGTAGTAGACAGTTGGCCAGCTAAGGGAAGCACCACTGATTGTAAGAGGAAGTCACTGTTACTATATGCATAACAGTAAATAAGCTTAACTAACTTTGAATATATGTTGATCATGTTTAATTTTGTATTTAGTTAATCATTTCACTGACAAATCCCTGAAAAAAGCATATTCTTATTCTGTTGAATATTCTGAAATTAATTTGACTGGAAGCCATTGCTGCCTAAGGCAGAAACAACTGTCAGTCAAATTAACTTAAAAATATTCAATAGTTTTCATGCACTGAAAATGAAACATGAGCAATTCAGTGGTGAAATTGTTAATGAATAGCTACATGTCAGGGTTAAAGGTATATGGATGTCTAGGATTCATTGCCTACATGTATCTGCAACAATGGATACAATTTACCTGCTCTCAAAATTGTTGCAAACATTTAGATTTCTACATAAAAAGACTGGACTGATTGTAAAATTTATTGAATCTTCATAGTTTTTTTATTTTCCTAGCTTTATTTTGCTGTGCTTAGCAAAAACATAGTATCCGAATCCCGAACCTTCACCATGAAAGATAATTCTCTACATTTCCCTACCTCAATTGCTAGGGGTATGTGATTGGGTTTTTATTTTATTGGGCCTCAAGACATGATACCAACTGCTATTGCATAAATTATGTGTATGTAGTTAAAATAACTGAGAACCACCCATTGTGGAGCCTCAATTTCAGACAGTTTTGGACATCTTTAGGTGTCCAAACCTATTTTGAGCAGAGGGTTTAAACCTGGTTTAAATTGCGGTATAAACTACTGGTGTCCAAAACCGCCATCCCTGGTTTATGTATTGCGATTTTCAAAATCGCTGCTATGCTTAAATCCTAATGACACTATGAGGGGTCTGTCTTTAATTTCATATCTGTATATTTACACATTAAGTCTAAAGATACATAAAGCTAAAATATGACTATGTGACAGCTACTACATTGAATTTCATAATTACTGTGCCATAAAATTTTACTTGCGAATATTTGAGACACTTTCTTGATTTCAAAACCAAGCATGGTACCGTAGACCCTTGGGTTGGACCAATGAGCCCTGTCAAACTTTGATGTGACACTGTCACTTCAAAACAATACTATAGCGCAACTATTACTACCTTCAGAGAAAGAGGTGCATGTTTAAAAGCTAATTCTTTTTAAGTATCAAACATGATAATCTGTTTATAGTCTAGCGATTCTATTTTCTGAAACAATTGATGTGAATTTCTAAATTGTATTAACTATCTACCACGGTACCGTAGGACGGTCTAGTACCCATCCTACAGAAATTTCAGCAGAAATTTCCAAACCATGCTCTCAAACCTACTTGTTCAAATATTCCCGAATTTGGATCTAGTCTTGGGACATTTGTTCGCCACCTGTTGGCACAAATCGGAACCAATCGCTCACGTGTTCTGGTTTGACAGATGATTTCATGTGTATGCCTACACAAGCCTGGACAAATTGGCATAACCTAATTTTTGTTCGCGCACACATTTTAGTGCAACCTGTTTGGAGCTACGACAATTTTGTTCCTCTGTACATTAATACAATGTATGTGTAAAAAAGGTTATACAAAAACAAGTGTTGCCTAATATATATTTGCGTAACCTAATAATGGGTTATGCATGTTTTCAATTTCCTGCAGGCCTGCTTGCATATGTAAACTATGTCTTTGACACCCACTAAACACTGATCTTATTTTCTAAGGCAGAAAATGATCGTATCCGTGTGAATAACATGTAGGAGACGTATTGAAATAAGTCATTTCTATCACGCATGCTTCTAATTTTGTGATCTATTCTAGCGGACGTTTTTCATTGCAAAAATTGATAACTTTATTTGCAAAGTACAGTAAACACGACTTATATGGTTTCAAATACATGTAGTGGTCTTGGATTGAATATAGATTGTATAAGATCTGTATTGATTTTGTCTGACATGGTGCTGTTGACTTGGCAGCAATTATTTTATACCAGAGACACATAGCCGAAATGTGTTGAGGTGGGGTGCTTAGACCAAGGGAGTTACATCGAGCAATAATGCCTAACCAAGCATAGTCAATGCCTACCAATGCATTTCCAGGGCTTACTGAATGCATATTCACTCCTACACAAAACCCGCCATTACCTAGTAAACAATGCAACTAAGGCCTACAGCCCTACATGAGACTAGTCAATTCCTAGACGAGGCCTACACAAGGCTAACCAAGACCGGTCGAAGCCATACACAGGGCCCACAATGCCTTCTAAGGCATATTCAAGGCTAGCCTATGCATAAACTCCTTATTTGTGTATGCCTTCATTAGGCTTATGTGGACCTTAGATATGCATTAGTTAGGCCTTGGACTGACCATGAGTATGCCTTCAATGAGTTCTTTGCAGCATTTTATCCAGGGATTTGGTCAAGTGTGGAGGAGGCAACTAAACCAGATGGTCGGGTCTTTTAATCGCAAAAAAGTGTGTAAATCTAGAGGTGGGTATGCTACCTCACTGAGAACAAATGCCCACTTTACACACCATCCCTACACAAATAAACCCCTGCTTTGCAATGTCCTTGGATAGATGTTGTGAAGGCCTTAGGAGACATTGGCAAGGGTATGTCCTGGCTAAGTATCAGGTAATCATGATTGATTAGGCTTAGGTGGGCCTTGCCTATTATTGGACAGATCGTGACTATGTCGTGGGTGGTTCTTAGATACCCTTGAGTAGGGTTGAGTAGACCTTGGTTAGGATTTGGGTACAGCTTGGGAAAACTGCCTACATGTGATATACAATTTATTATCTACGATGTATACCGTCACTCATACCTCACAAGTAACCTGATGTACATACCTCACGCATTTCCTTCCCAATCGGTGACCATTCTCACATGCCCAAAATCTCACTAGTAATCTACAACTGCACTGTCTACAACCATACATCATAAGTACTGATATACAGGATTCATACATTTCCATCACAATCTGTAACTGTTCGTAAATGGCACATACCTCACTAGCCATCTACAGTTTATTGTGTACAGTTATACCTCATATACAGCATAAAACATATTACTTCTACTGCCTATCATCCTGAATCACAGGGTGCATTAGAGTGCATGCATGGCACTTTAAAAGCAATGTTGTGTAAATTTTGCACTGAAAGCCTGCGTGGTTGGGATGAAGGGGTTAATCTTTTAATGTTTTACCTACAAGACACCATAAATGAGCCTTTTGGGTTTTCCCCTAATGAACTTTTTTTTGGACATACAGTTCGAAGTCCAGTGACTATTTTAAAAGAACAGTTATTAACCCCCATGAAGGATCACAATCGTATTGATTATGTATTAGATTTACGCTTGCGTTTAACCAATACAAAGCAATTTGCAGCAGAGAATTTATGAGCTAGCCAAGCTGAACAAAAGTTATGGTATGATAGAAATGCTTGGGAGCGAAAATTTGAAATCGGTGATAAAGTTTTGAAGTTAACAACAGTGCTGAATAGTCCATTACAAGCCAAATATGAAGGACCTTACCTTATCACCAGCAGAGATGGTGATTGGAATTATTGGATAAAGACACCTGGTAAGCGAAAAGATAGACAATGTTGTCATATTAATTTGCTTCGCTCGTATGTCGAACGAGATGACATCATTCCCTGTAGGGATGTATCCATCGTACAGGTGGATTCTAAGGTCTTCAAACTTGAAGATGCAATCGATCTCTCAACAACATCAGGTAAAATATGTGAGCCTAAAATAGACAACACTATTGCCATAAATAGCTTACCAGAGATGTTGTCTTATCTGGAGGATGGTCAAAATCAAGAAATTATTTCTCTGATTCAAGAGTTTGAATGCGTATTCAAAGATACACCTGGGCATACTTCCGTTATTAGCCATGATATTGACGTCGGCGATGCGAGACGAATAAAAGTCTCCATACCGAACCAACCTGACAAAAACAGAAGTCATGGAAAGGGAGATTGCCTACATGTATGAAAATGGCATAATTCAGCCAAGCAATAGCCCTTGGAGCAGTCCATGTGTGCTAGTCCCGAAGCCAGATGGTACTTATCGCTTCTGCACAGATTTTTACCATGTAAATAATCTCACACGCGGTGACACTTCCATGTATTGATGATTGCATCGATAAAATTGGCAATGCAAAATATGTCACAAAGTTCGACCTTTTAAAGGGGTACTGGCAAGTACCACTGACTGATCGTGCTAGGCCAATATCTGCATTTGTGACAAGTACTGGCTTCTAGGAATATCTCAAAATGCCATTTGGTCTAAAAAATTCTGGAGACACCTTCCAATGGCTTATGAATACTCTTGTTGCCCCGATTAAGAATTGTGATTATTACATCGATGGCATTGCAATTTATACCAATAACTGGGAAGACCATGTGAAAACTATTCATGAGTTCTTTTCACGAATAAAAGAAGCTGGTCTTACTGTAAGAGTGAAATTGCTAAAGCTACAGTAACATATCTAGGTCATGAGATTGGTCAGGGTCGAATTTGCCCAAAATCAGCCAGGGTTGAGGCAATTCATAATTATCCAACACCAACAACAAGAAAGGAAGTTATGCGTTTCCTCTGTTGACTGGTTTCTTTCGCAAGTTCTGCAAGAACATTTCAACAATTGCAGCACCACTGACTAACTTGCTGAAAAAGAATGTCCCATTTAAATGGACACTCGAATGTAAGAACATGTTTGATAAAATACGAGCAGTCTTACATTATAGCCCAGGCTTAGCTCACCAGACTACAACAAACCAATGAAGTTGGTAATTGATGCGAGTGATCTTG
Source organism: Chaetoderma sp. LZ-2023a (assembly GCA_034401795.1). NCBI lineage: Eukaryota > Metazoa > Mollusca > Caudofoveata > Chaetodermatida > Chaetodermatidae > Chaetoderma > Chaetoderma sp. LZ-2023a. Next base: position 30,563 of record JAVVLW010002386.1, on the reverse strand, counting down.
GTGTAGGCGCTGTCTTAATGCAATCAGATACCCAGGGTAATGACCACGCTGTATGCTATTATTTCTGGAAGTTTGATAAACACGAGTTGCATTATTCAACCATTGAAAAAGAATGCTTAGCTCTGGTTCTAGCACTGCAACATTTTAACATTTATCTTTGTTCATCAAAATTCCCGGTTGACGTCTTTACTGATCACAATTCGTTAACTTTCATCCAACAGATGACGGGCAAGAATCAGACAATTTATCGTTGGAGGTTGACCATCCAACCATACCATCTTAACATAATGCACATTAAAGGTTGTGACAATGTTTTAGCAGATGCACTTTCCAGAGTTTTCTGAATACAAATTTGAATCCAATATTTTGACAGATTCAATACAGTTGTGCCTTGTGATTTTTATACCAGTTTTCGTTTTAACGGTCCCAGCTTGTAGGATCAGTCTAACAGTGGGAGCAGTCTAACCGATTCTGATCTCAGCAAATTGTTTCTAGCCTGGCCTGTTGTGTGGACAGCGTATATACAATCTTAACTAGTCGCATACTTACTGACCAAGGCCTCACGAGATTGTTTTTTTTCCCGAAAACTATTTAACAACAAGACTTTGCTTTGAAATTATTTTCAAAATTGGGTTTAAAGATTTTTTCTTCTTTTTTACGTCTGTTGTCTATCGACAACCGTCTCAAAGTTTCTCGCATTTTTCTGGACATATACAATCAATGTCTAGAGATTGTGAATATAATTGCCTGTAAACAGGAAACAATTCCAGAGTGGTGGTTAGAATATTGTTTTTGTATTTTATTGTTATTCTTGACAACTACGACTAGTAGTGACGATCTAATATTACTATGTCAGAGTTAATTTCATTTGCTGTAAATAACATAATATATTACTTTACTACAGTTTATTTAGATTTTGATAGTTAAAGTTCTTTTGCATCAAATAAGTAGTATGAGAAATTGGGTTACTTTTTTAGTAATCTTTATTGATTTATTTGGGCATAGAATTACAAATAGGTTACCACTTAAAGACTCATCAGATTAAAAACATTAACGAGTCGTTTCTTTTTACTGGGAGCATGTGATGTGTGATGTTACATGATATGTGTGACATCACACTATTGATGTAATATATAGGTGAGGGGATTGAAATTGAAGAAGTGAAATAGGTCATTCATCCTATCCTTCACACACACGCACACACACGAACTGTCACCTACTAACCCCTCCCTTCACCCCTTCCCACTTACAATGCCCCTCACTAGTTCGGTACACATCCCCATTCACATGGTCAATTTGACCGCTAGGGATGTTGGTATATGATTAATGCAGACAAGACCTGATGTTGTAATTTTGACATTTGGTCATGAAATCCTACTTTACAACATAATCTCACATTAATAATATCCAGTAGACTATTTATGCTTTGGCCTATAATTAGTTCAACGTGCGCATAGCTCATTGAAAGGCAATCAGCTGGCAATATACATTCTTGAAATTGACATACAGTCACATTACACATGTCGTCTGCTAGGCGTAGAAATATAGGGCATGTATGTCTGACTTGAATTAGTAAATTAATTATAGGCTCATGTCATCCAATTTGGTGTTTTGAGATTTTCTTCTCTAGAAAACCCCATTAAAACTCATTAGGATAGGGCACACTACATATCTGCGCATTATATTATTGTGGCGCCTTTATACATCTCAATCTGTGTGTTAATTTCAACAATGACCCAAAAAATCAGAGGTGACTCTCTGTGGACTACAATGAAATTAATTCGTTACTGACCGCCAGGTAGCCAAGATGCCACATATGACTAAGTAATTTCGGAACCTGAATTCGCCTTGTTGATCAGTGTGGTCCGGATATATAGGCCAATAGCATGACTGCTACTGTACATATTTTAAAACTTTGAACTGTCATCATCTTGCTGTATCCATCAGTTATCCAGTCGGAGGATGACATCCGGTCGAGAGGAGCATCATTGGGCATTGACCTTGGTGACGTGTTAGTGGTCGAATCGGGCATAAGACATTCACGAAGCCAGTCCCGATCAGTGGGAATCTTGTTAATGGAGGCCTAGGGCGAAGATGACTGTCATATCAAGAGCTTGTGGAACTATATTAATCATGGCAGCGAGTCATTGTGGAACAGTGGTCAAATGACTGAAATTGACTGACCCATTGCATCTCCTGGAAAATCATCATGAATTCGTCAACACGAAGGTACCTTAAATTCGAACGTTAAAGCACAACTTACCGGCCGGTATTCATAACGTATGCTACTTCTGCAATTTTAGGATTACATTAAATTATTGATAGGATTGCCTAATTGATTAACTTGGTTAAACCAAGGGCCCATTAAATAGACTTCTGGTCGAACTAATTAATCAATTAGCCAATCAATAAAAATCTCAGAACCAGATATTAATGTTACTGAAATATGTCATCTAATCAACCTACTTATTATAATACCACTCTGATCGTATTGCCTATTATTTGATTAATCATCTATGTCATATGATGTCACGCCAGTATTTTGCTATCTATTATGTTTGATGCGCGCATGCGATTATAAATGTTTTAATATCAGCTCAATGACTGCCTGTCAAAGAGTTAAAATTTGTTCAAGCATCAGAAACATGCTTAGCCTCTGTAGTAGGGACTAAGTTACATGGTGCCATACCAGAGATCATCTTTTAGTGGTCAAGGTATCCATATATCCTGCTAAGCTGTATGTCTGTATATCTGAATCCGTTCAAGTCCATCAATCCAGAACCATCGTACACTCCATCAAAGCCGCCCATAAGTCCATCCACTCAATTTTGTTCAATAGCTCAGTCTACTGGAATATCAACCTTGTCTAACACTTTGAATCAACGAGAATATCACTGAGCCATTTGGGTGGCATGTAGCTTGAATCTTCACGTTTAATTGCCAACTTTATAATTGATCAGTGTCAAATTTGGTACTGATTGTTGACAATCATTTTGAGTTTCAGTTGGTCAGATAATCAACTTATATATTAACTCGAATATTGCAGGGTTTTGTTGGATATTTGATCCCTAGTTTTCGCCTTGAAGGGCGAAATTTATCATTCTAGGTCATGACCTCAAGTTGACCCCAGGTCATAAACTAATCTTTTTCGCCTAGGGATTCCAGCTTACCCTGATAAGTGCAATTGACGAATGGGACCAAGAGACTTAGTATTCGAGGCCTACAGGACCATTTTGCACCAGATTTGATGTAAGCTGCTCAAAAGATGGCCGAAAGTGCTGACTGAATAGGTTACTATTGATTAAAATGGCCAAATCAACCTTTGGCCTATATAATCTGGAAACAATAATAAACTGACCTAGTTCTTATGTGTATGGTAGCTTACAGCTACATATTGTGATGGAAATGTATGAAGCCTGTATATCAGTACTTATGATGTATGGCTGTAGACAGTGCAGTTGTAGATTACTAGTGAGGTATTGGACATGTGAGAATGGTCTCAGATTGGAAAGGAAATGTATGAAGCCTGTATATCAGCTTACTTGTGAGGTATAACGGTTTTTTATATAACTGGATTACAACTGAGGTATGGGACACATGTGAGTGATCAGATTGTGTGGCGTAGGACATGTGCATGATGATCACATAGTGTGAAGGAACTGGACGGGGCCTTGCATCAGGTTACTTGTGAGGTATGATTGTAAACAGTACAGTTGTAAATTACTAGTGAGGTATCATGTATGGGAGATATTTCTATAAACCGAAACTCTCCCTAAACAGAACCCATTTCTTAGTCCGAATTCAGTTTTTAAATAGGAATTTAACCTCATTAAGCGGAAATCTCTCTAAACCGAACATATTCTGCAGTCCCGATGGTGGTCGGTTTATAGAGGTTCCACTGTAATATGTGAATGATGAGAAAATAGATAGTGAAGAAACTGGGTGTAGCATGTATAGCAGGGTAGTTGTGATTTATGTGACATGTGAGAACTGTCAATGATTGCAAAGGAAATGTATTGGGCATGTACATCAGGTTACTTGTGAAGTATGAAATCATGTATACAGTACAACTGTGGATTACTAATGAGATATGGGACATGTGTCATGATGATGTTTGAGTGATCAAATTGTGTTATAGGACAAGTGTGTGAATGATCACAGATAGTGACGGAGCTGGATGGAGCCTGTATATCACAGTACTTGTGAGGTATGATTGCATATAATAAACAGCAGATTATTAGTAAGGTATGTGACATGGACGAACAGTTACAGATTGTGAAGGAAATGTATGAAGCCTGTATATATCAGATTACTTATGAGGTATGACTGTATACAGTGCATGTGTAGATTACTAATGAGGTATGGGACATGTGTGAATGGTCACAGATTGTGAGGGGGCTGGTTGGAGCATGTACATCAGGTTATGTGTGAGGTATGACGGTATACAGTACAGCTGTGGATTATTAATGAGATTTGGGACATGTGTGAGTGATAAGATTGTGTGGTATAGAACATGTGTGTGAATCATCACAGATGGTGATAGAACTACTACTAGATGGCGCGTGTATATCACGGTACTTGTCCGGTATGATTGTATACAACAGGGGTGGATTTGAGTAATTATTTCCACTAACCCAGACAGGATAGTCAATGTTTGATTCTACTAACACGCAGAAATTTTCTCTAACCAAATGGTTGTACAGTTAAACCTACTCTAATGTCCACTTCTATATGAAGGCTACTTCCACATAAAGGCCACCTTTACTACGTCCCAAGGACATTGCAACAATAAATTTGTCCCTCTATATAAAGACCACCTGTTTATAACGCCCACCTTTCACTGGTCCGCAGGGTGGCCTTTTTAGACAGGTTTCACTGTACTAGTCAGGCGTGTAGGCTTACGACTCGATCGCTACTACTAGTCCGTAATAAATCATATGTAATGGACACTCAAAATATCAGATTACAGAAGTTAATGCTTTTATAATAGCTTTTAGCAAACTTTGTAGATTTTCGATTTTGAGATCATTACTAACCCAGATGGATTAGTACAGGTATAGTCTTACTAACCTGCATGCCATTTTACTATATTCGGGTCAGCAGGATAGCATTAATATCGAGCCATGTTACAAAAAACTGTAGACTACTAGTGAAGTGTGACATGCTACGAACTGCCACAGATTGTGAAGGAAATATTTGATGCTTATACATCCAGTTACTTGTGAGATATGACTGTATACCATAAACTGTAGATGACTAGTGAGATATGTCACATGGACGAATAGTTACAGAATGTGATGGCAATGTATGAAGCCTGTATATCAGTACTATGCTGTATGGCTGTAGACACTGCGGTTGTAGATTACTAGTGAGGTATTGGAAATGTATGAAGCCTGTATATCAGGTAACTTGTGAGGTATGACTGTTTTCTTTATACAACTGTGGATTACAACTGAGGCATGGGACATGTGTGAGTGATCGGATTGTGTGGCATAGCACATCTGTATGATGATCACATAGTGTGAAGGAACTGGATGGGGCCTCACATCAGGTTACTTGTGAGGTATGATTGTAGACAGTACAGTTGTAGATTACTAGTGAGGTATCATGTATGGGAGATATTTCTATAAACCGAAACCCTCCCTAAACAGAACCCATTTCTTAGTCCGAATTCAGTTTTTACATAGGAATTTAACCTCATTAACCGAACATATTCTGCAGTCCCGATGGTGGTCGGTTTATAGAGGTTCCACTGTAATATGTGAATGATGAGAAAATAGATAGTGAAGAAACTGGGTGTAGCATGTATATCAGGGTAGTTGTGATGTATGTGACATGTGAGAACTGTCACAGAATGTGAAGGAACTGGATTGGGCATGTACATCAGGTTACTTGTGAGGTATGAAATCATGTATATAGTACAACTGTGGATTACTAATGAGATATGGGACATGATAATGTGTGAGTGATCAAATTGTGTGGTATAGGACATGTGTATTAATGATCACAGATAGTGAAGGAGCTGGATGGAGCCTATATATCATGGTACGTGTGAGGTATGATTGTATACAATAAACTGCAGATTACTAGTGAGGTATGTGGCATGGGCGAACAGTTACAGATTGTGAAGGAAATGTATGACGCCTGTATACGTCAGTTTACTTATGAGGTATGACTGTATACAGTGCATGTGTAGATTACTAATGAGGTATGGGACATGTGTGAATGGTCACAGATTATGAATGGGTTGGTTGGAGCATGTACAGATTTACCCCAGAAGAATGGAAATGTGACGATATATATATATATATATATATATATATATATATATATATATATATATATATAAGATAGCATTGTAGGGTGTTTCTTTCTGAATCCATATTGACTTGAAAATAGTTTTTGTACTTATCTAAATATTTCATCAAACGGTTATGCTTAAGACTTTCTAGCAATTTTAAAAATAGGGGTACTATTGATACAGGCCTGGAATTGCTAAACAGTGATTCGTCTTTGGCTTTATACAGAGGTGTGACACATGCAATTTTCAGTATTGATGGAAATATTCCCTGTCTAAGAGAGAGATTGCAAATATTGGTAAGATTTCCAAATAACGGTGAATCAAATGGTCACACATTGAAATCCACTTCTCCACTAGTATCCTCAATCAGGTTTCTGTCAGATATATGCCTAGTGGCATGCATTCCGAATCGATCTTTTGTTTGTCTTACATATTGTTTTTGACACAGCCTACATGATAGTAAGTACATTAAGCAGATTATATTTTCTGTGTCACAATCCAGGCATGATTGAATTTGAAACTTGTCTTTCATTTGAAAGTTAGTGAAACTATCTTGGTTCCGGGGAAATTTGTCTAATTTACATCTAGTTTTTTCACATGCCCAGGAGTGTTCCCCTCCTAGGGACTGTTTGGTTAGTAGCTAATCAGAATGGTGGCCTGATCTGTTAGGCTATATTGTTTATATGTTATCTTCTGTAAGGTGTCTGACTTGATTTTCCGAAGTTGGTGGGTGGAGGAGCCTCTTGTTTGAAGGGCATCAAATAAGATTGAACATGCTGAATTTAGACTTTCTTTATCACTAGCGCCTCCTATGAAATCGAATGATTTGTGAGTTTGCCAGGTGTGAGGCAGGTTAAAATGGGTTTTCTGGAGTAGTGGTGTGAATCTCTGCGCTTGAAATAAACCCTATGATCTAAATAACTGGATGCATTGAATGTAGTGCCTTTGAAGACTGTTATGTCTAACAAGTCAACTGAGCTATCACTAATATCTGCCTTAAGTTTGATATTTGGTTCAGGACTATTTAGAGTGAGTAGGAATTCTGTGGCCAAATTAAGAAGATGTCATCTATATACCTATTAAGAGGGCTTTTAATGCACATTTTAAGGGCCATGTCTTCCGATTCTGCCATGTAGATATCTGCGAAATTAGGGCTAAAATGTTTGCCAATGGCGCAACCACTAATCTGGGGGTAGATATCTCCAAAAATCTCAAAGTCATTGCCTTTTAGACTAAGTTCTAATAGGGATAATATTTCTGTATCAAGACACTGTATATCTGGGTATTTCTTACAAGACCGTTGGACCGAGTTCATATCCTTTTCAATATCAATGTGAGTGTACATTTAATCGACATCTAGAGTTACTAGGAATGTGTTATGTGGGACTTTGATTTCGGAATTTTAGCTAGAAAATCATCATTGTTTTTAGAAAGCTCTGGTGCGTGTTACCAATGGGCTGTAGATGATAATCGATAAACTCGCTGATCCTGGTTTTTAAAAATAATAAATGTATTTTATTGTAAGATATATGTACAATGGGATAGAGCATAAGTTCTGTCAACTTAGAGACGCCCTCTCGAACTGATCCTTTGTGATTCAGAGCCACAGTCTGAAATAATTGGCCTAATGGGATTTATCCAAGAGCTTATCGGTTTGTGAATTTTAGGCAGTAAGTAAAATATACGTGGCATGGAATAAATTTTGGCCGACAAGTCCTTAAATTGTTTTTACTGATCTTATCCATTTTCAGTAATGCCCCAAGAATTTCATTAAATATTTGATGGTTGCAATTTTACATAAGCTATAACTCACCACAAGATTTAGAATAACTAGGTTTTATTTATATAAACCATTAAATTATCATAAACCTTTCACCGTCAAATCCCTGAAAAAGAATTTCTTCACATCATAAAACTTATTATATTGAATATTTTGAAATCATTTTTTACTGTAAGCCATTGCTGCCAAAGATAGCAAAAGCTTCCAGTCAAATTAATTAAAAAATAATCTTAGATATGAGGAATCTCTTCCTGAAAGGGTTACATGTGACAGGATTAAATGTAAATAAAATTGACCTTTGAACCATACTCATCAAGGTTCCTCTCTCGGTTGATGTCTAACTATCTATCGATATTACATTGTAAATCCAAATATGTATATATGTTGAATAAATTATTGTTATATATGTATTTTAAATTATTGGAATTATTTATTATCTTTTATGATGTTAGTCATTATGGCTGGATCATTCATATTCAACAAATCTGTTATGACTGATAACCAGTGATTAACTTTCATTCGCATAGCCTGTGATATAAAGATAAACATATTATTTATGCATGGCGTATATGATTTTCAGGCATGTCCACTTTTTACTATATTTCATGAAAGTTAATTAAAAAATTTTGGAATGTATTGTTGTTGATATCGTACTAGCATCAAACCATAGTGCTATTGTAGAAATCTTACCACCAATCCAACGGCAGGAATCACATGACTAGAGTATGTATTGGTATATAGATGTCTATACCTTCCATTTCCATAGTATAACAATTTGAGTTTGAAGTAATTTCATGCATATAATGGCTATTTTGACATCAGTATGACTGCTACCTTTTGTTGCCTCAGGCAGCAATGATTGTCAGCAATAAGGTTTCAAAATTGTGACTACATGTCTAATTTCTTAAGGAATTTACTCTTGCAAAAAGGTATTTTATCTCACCTTTTATGATTATAAAAGATATATTTAGGCAATTATACTACAGCTTGTTTTAGGAATTGCATGTTTGTAACTTGGAACTTGTAATATATCATAATAGCCTTTGTAGGAGAACTACATTAACATGTGCAAGTGTGTCTTAATCATCAACAATTAACAATAATTAACAATAATTAACAATAGTTAACAATTAGGTAGTCAGTAGCGAAATTGGACGTACTAAGTAACTTGTATCTACGTGCATGAGGTAAGCAAGCTAAGTGACATTTCTGCCTTCCAGTACAGCCGATTAGCTTTCTTAATCAAGGACTTCCACTTCTCCTGTATAGGATTATCCAGATATACTTCAGCATTCTCTAAGCAATACTTCTACAATATTCTTTTTAACTCCATAAACCAGCTGTGACTTTCAATAGATTTTACAAACATTTGATGCTTAGCTATTTTCTTTTCAAGTGATGATTCTGGCAGATTGCAGATGGAAGTAAAAAGCATAAGTGCCTTATGATGTACTTGTGCTTCAACTGTTACCCATGTTATGCATTATATTTTCATTCAAAGATAAATGTCTTGTTATTCCCAAACGTGCACTAGCAGTCTCGACAGGCATCTGTTGATCTTCTAAGAAGAATTCTTCAGTATAGTTATGTTTACAAGTAGATGGCGGAGTTGTAATAGAAACCTTTCATAGGTTGAGGTTAATATCTGTCCATATTAGCAAAGTCTACTGCAATGTTGATATGTTCCTGCATGGCCAATGTTTACATTGATCAGACTTATTAGGATTCGATGATACTTTAATACCAAATTATTTTTTTTGGAGTCGTCGATGACACTGTAATCCTGTATTTTTATAATTAAATTGTCAGTTGCTTTGTTTCTGACTTAATCAGTTACTAGTCACCGACAATTTAACTTAAAACATAATTTCAGTTTCATAAATATTCATCTTAAATTACTTGTCATAACGTGAGTATGGTCACAAATTTGCTATTCAAGTGATTTAAGGATTATAGCTTATATATGACTAGTCATTACAATATATTATAACAATGGAAATTATTATCTCTAGTACTGCTATTGATATGCATATGTATTTGTTTTAACATTAACGATCTTATTAATATTACCACCTTGTAATATCAAATCAGAAATGCGCAGAAATTTGTTAGATACATGAAAGAAAATATAATGCAATTTAAATTATAAAATGCAGTCTCCATCTTAATCTTAATTTCACATTAATATATTTACCAACCAGACCTTACATGGCATCTAACAAGGTCTTCCACTTGAAATTTCAAGATGGAGTTGCTGTACCAAAGGCAAGATAGATGGTTTGGACGACCTGTTTGCCATGAGGTAATAGCACAGATAAAAGATACATACTCAAGATCATCGATACACGCATTCTGTATATTTAATAACGTACAAATTTGTAATTAATATATAATATACTGCCCTAGATGGACAGAAAGTATAACAATTAACACATTGTTTATTAGGTTTAACTCAGTGGCTTAAGAATAGATGATAATTTAGAATCTAATTTTTTTATCACTGTTGATTAAATTCTCTATCTGTAAGTTAAATTGTATTGCTGAAAGAATCTGTTGCTTATTTTGACAAAAAAATCCTTTAAAGATATAGCTCTAAATATCAGCACCTGTTTTCCAGCAGCCAAATACTGGATTTTGCAGCACAACATCATAACGGTTAAGTGAACATAATCTAGCAGCCATAGGTGCAAATACATAATATACATATCAGAAGACGGTACAACCTCTACTTAAAAAATTAAAAGGATGCTGATCCCATCTCAAAAGTTGTACTGCACTGACAGATTATGATTCATAAATTCAATATCATTCATGTTCTGTAACATTCTCTTATCCATATCACAATTATCTGCATTGTAATATCGCGTAAATGTTGAATAGTGATCACCACCATTTTGTCTCATCAAGCGATAGTATGTGATGTCATGGAAGTGCCAATGCATTACATTCCTAACTATGTAATAACCATATTGCAGAATATTTTGAAATAAATTTAACTGGAAGTTGTTGTTGCCTATGGCAGTAACAACTTCCAGTCAAATTGGTTGCAAATTATTCAACAATTTACCTGTGTAATTGCTTTTTCACCACATTGCCAAACTATAGATGACATCTCTATCACTGAGAGTATATACCAAGGCAGACATGCTAGGTTGTTTCTAATTGGTTGAAAAGTAAATCATGACAGCCATCATAAGTTGGCGAAATGCATTAACATTTAGCTACTAAATCCTGAATATCTTTCATTGCCGGCATGATAAAAAGGCACAATATCAGGAATGTATTATGTGTGGCAAATATCAACTGAATCATTAGTATACAATAGGGTGAGGTTTCCTTTAAAATAAGTGTTGTGAACACTGCTTAATTGTTTACACGGCAGTGTTTTATTTTCATCTACAGGCAATATTTCGTGAGTGATTTCCGAGCTTTGGTATAATAAATGATGAATATTTCAGAACCATAATACTTGTAAATTCTACATACCGGCTCACGAACATGCATGGTGTCGGCACTAAATCATGCCACCATTAAAGATTTTATACCCAACGAGGTGTACAAACTACAAATTTAAAGCTCATACAGAATGGTGCTGATGGACTACCAATGAACAAAAACAACTGGTGTGACAAATGATAGAGGCTTGGTACAAGACATATGTAAGAGTCGACTTCAGCGACGATATATCATCCATATATGTGAAAGAAATGAGAAACCGGCTCGGTATAGTCTGCATTTCAAGGAACAAGGACACCTTATCATAATAATCAAGATCTCAGATAGCAACCTTTTCTTGAGTATGCTCTACTGCATAAACCCCTCCGGATGGGATACAGATTTCTTTGATACTGGCTTAATAGAAATGATGTGAGTTACCCTGGATATAAAGAGTATCACTCATGACAATATGCTCAAGCAGTAGAAGATGGCCCACAAAGAGTACTAGCAGGGTGCAAGTTACAAACAACCTAGCAAAGAGAAAAACATTAGTCTCTGGTCCATATTTTGTTTTAAGCGATGAATTTGTGATCTCAAGCAGTGTATCTACGGGTGTCACATGACTATTCTGCTTGAGAACGCAAAATAAAATATGCACCGAAAACTCATGCTTTACTCATGTTTTCATTTATATATATATATGCCACTGTCTTGTTATATTTATGGATGTACAACTGCCACTGTCGTGTTATATTTAATATATATATGTATATATATATATATATATATATATATATATATATATATATATATATATATATATATATATATATATATATATGTATATTTATATATATATATATTAAATGTAACAAGACAGTGGCAGTTGTACATCCATCACATCATCATCTACGTCAACGGCTATCATGTCCGCTTTTGATCAGCACAAACAATATACAGAGAATATTATCGAATATGTTGCCAACTATCTGTGATACGTACCCCTGATAACTCTGAACCCAGTAAACATATCGGCCCCAGTACCCTGAATAATTGAGGAATCCAGTTTTAGCTATGCCCCAGCCATCGTTAGTTAAGCTCCACCCACTCTTCGCCTGTGTCGGGATTGATTGTTCCCTGAATGCTATGAATATCAATTTCCAGAAAACTATACAGGGAATCTATTTTGAATCTGATTTGACTGGGTTCTGTTACTGCAGGATGTTTATTAAATAGCAAAGACATACAATTCGTGGGCATGTTCAGTTAATCGATATTTCATCGATAGTCGATTACTTTTCCTGGCCATTATATAATAGAGTGTAAAATAAAATAATCGAAAAATCGATTATTTATATTAACCAGGCAGGCATAATTTACTGTTTAGTCTTGTAATACCGCTAATGCATCACTGGTTTGATTGTTGTAGCCAGCTAGTATAAACATCTATCGTTGACGTTCTCGAGTCATAATCCATACACACGAATGTTTATATAGGTAATTGCTTAATACGCAATGATCGAAGCATTTGTTTGCTACTGTTTAAAGGTACATATTCATGTGCCTAGATGTAATGAAATGAAATAAATCTTAGCATAAGATGATTTCATTACATATAAATTAATATAATTTTTTAAGTCGTCAAACTGAATTAGAGGCACGAGTCCCTAATTCAAATTCACAACTAAACCTACGAAATTTATTTTTATGGAATGAAATCATCATATGTTAAGATTTATTTCGTTTCATTACCTTGAAGTACTCAATTTAAGCCTCTAATAGTATATAATTTCAACAATTTTACTTTCAAACATTTTGGTGTGAATATGCACCTTTAATATCCCTTTCTGAAGTGTTGGTGGCAATCTTGCGAAAAGAATTTTAAAACGAATGACTGGGATTTTTTATAGAAAATTCCCAAAATTTTGATATGAATTTTCACATATTCCAATGATTGTTTTGGAACTACTTTGACTTAAAACTGTTGCTGCTGCAACAACTTGCAGTCAAATGATTGTCAAAATAATCAACTTTTCTAGTGCTTCGAAATAGGGAAACGTCGTAGATAGGTACAACGGGCGAAATCTATATCGTAATGAAAATTGACTTCGTGGTAAATTCCACACATTTTTGATCATTTGAAGTTTCTGCCGATTTTTTGCAACAAATTTCTCTTAAAGCTGTTGCATCACCCTATGCAATCGAATGATTTACAAAATATTCAGCTGGAAAATAGGGAAGCATCGTAGATTGGCTATACGGGCTGGTTCTATATAATCAAAAGTTAATTTCTGTAATGTTAATATTAAATTTGCGGCTTTTTACTGGCTTGAAGATCTGGGCATACACACCGGTTTCTTAAACCAATTATCCAATGGGAATGAGTGAACAATGGATTCCAAATTGACTTCATTATACTAGATTGTGTTGTTCTTCGTGTTCAGCCAATCAGAGAACTGGTTGATATAGCATCTCACGATTGTTTCATTGGCCTATGAAGGCTGTGTGATTATTATTTTCCCCCCAGCTCCTCCACCGGATTCATTATCAAAATCATTTGGGCAAGGGGCCTCTCCTTTTTCTTTTTTTTCTTTTTTTAATTTTCTTTTATTTATTTTTTATTTATATTTATATTTTTATTTTTTTCGTAACTTGCTCAAGTACAAAATAACAATTGTATACACGAAGATATATATGTTCAAATATACACTGAATGCGACTAAAATAAAATATGTACCGGGTATAAGTAATTTCTTATCTTGTACTTGACATAGGGCTTCGCCCACAGCCCATCTAAGAACAACCATATTCGTTTTATCAGCAATCAGAGACCACTAGCGGTCGTGCTTTGATCTATTGGATTAAATTATTATTATTATTTATTTATTTATTTATTTATTTATTTATTTATTTATTTATTTATTATTTATTTATTATTTAATTATTATTATTATTATTATTATTATTATTATTATTATTATTTTAAGAAAGCTTAATTCTCTCTCTCTCTCTCTCTCTCTCTCTCTCTCTCTCTCCTATTACGCATCTAAGATGGACTAAATCTAGTCATTCATGCTGTAATTGATTATGACGCCATCCTACACATAGTTGAGTATGACATCATATGATGGATTGATAAACTGGAAAGGTCCATGCGGGATCATGTGTAAAGGTGCCAGCTAATTCAGGAGGAATCTATGTACCAATGTGCCAAATTTGTGGTTTTATTTTTATTATTTCTCAAATTTAGAATTTACAAATTTGCTTAATTTATTTATTTATTTATTCCAAAGACTGTTATTGACCACTGAAGAGAATGCTTTCTCTATGTGTGTATGCTTACTGTTTTTTTGTGGCTATAGTAATAAAAACATTCTACCGCTGCAATCAGCCCTTCTTCGATTTTGTCCACTGTGGCTTGTCCTCAGCCAAAATCGTTAGCTTCCTCAGCTTCATTCTTGATTTGAGTTTAACGATCGAGTCCTGCTTTCTCAAGGTCATCTCGTAGTATGCGTAACAGATTTGAAGAATGACGTCCTCTCCTGGTGTTGTATGTGCTTTCCCTATGATTATATATAATACTTCTGCATGCTAATTAGGTAAACAGAATTTAAAGGGGCAATTAGGATATAGTCTCCTCCCATTATGTCAGGCCAAAATGTAAATTGTATGAACAATTGTTTTCCTACAAATATATAGACTTAAATGAACAATTTCGCAAGTAAATAAATAAAGGAAATTAAAGTCCGCTCAGATAATGAAGACATTGTGCAAATTACAAGTTATACAGATAAAGGTAACGAAGGGGACTGTAAGCAATGGATGAATTTGAGCTGTCACTCAAGTATCTGACGTCATATTCAAGTTACATTGTAGCTGACGTCACAATCACAAAGATGTAGTTACGCCACGAAAAATAAGAAAGACCGTCAGGAAATTGTATGAATTGTTTTTCTTTGTTGAACAGACTTTAATAAACATTCCGGTGAATATTTTGAAACTAATTTGTCTGGGAGCTGTTAGTACCATAACCAGTAATAGCCCCCTAGTTAAATTAGTTTCAAAATAGGGAATAGCTACATTCTCTCTACGAATGCATGATTACTGAATTCTGAGGCTGTATTAGGAGAAACATCAGACGGCTGCAATCAGACTTCTTTTTCGTTTGACCACCGTGTCTCATCCTCATCCAACATCTTTCGCGTCCTCAGGTGCATTCTTAATCTGAGTGTACAGAGTCATGTTTTCATGAGGCAACCTAGCCGTATGCTTAACATACCTCTGCAATTACATCCACTCCTGGCTTTGTATTTGCTGGCTTTTTGTAGGGAGAATTCCAAGGCTCTCTGTGCTGGTGTGTCTTCTGGCATCCTTAGCACATGGCCAAATATGGACCTTCTTTGTTGGCCGAGTTTTACAGACAGTGGCGATGCATTACACATCTTGTACAATATATCATTGGAAACTATGTGGTCCTGCCATTGGTGTCCAGTGATGGCGCGGGGGTGTTTGCAGTGCCAGACATCAAGTTTGTCGAAAGCCTCCACTGGAGCTGGCCAACTGTTACAGCTTTATAACATTAAGGATACGCAGATTGCGTTATACAAAAGTAGTCTGTTTGTCAAGGTCATTATTGATCTACGAATCCACAGCTTCCAGAAGGACGGGAAAGCTATATTTCACATGCTGTGACGTGCAATAATGTATGTAGTACCGCAGAGCAGTGCGCCCAAGATTGTACTTTTCACCATAGTTCACCATAAGTGGATCATCATTTTCATGAGCTCCATGCTCTGTCGATAAGTAAATGCAAGTGACCTCTGTTTTGGACTCAATTATAAAGAGATTCTCAGTTTTTAGTTCGTTTCTGGCTATCGGAAGTAGTTAGTCAATGTGTTTCTTTTTGCTCATCTATGAAGTCCACATCTTCGACATATTCCATCTATAGCAAGCGGCATTCCCAGTATGGACATTGGCGGCTTGGTCTTCGAATTTTCTGGAACACATTTCAATACAGCAACAAGGTAACATGTAAAAAGCACAGGGGATAGACCATCTTCACATTGGAAGCGAATTGCTGTCTCAAACTCTGCAGACACTGTCTTGACTTCTATTCTGATATTGGTGTCTGCAAGTAGTAATCTCACTGGTCACGCGCACCCGCAGCGTACATCTAGGATAATTAAGCATTGTATTTTGTTGAGGCTGGTGACGTGTCAATGCCCATTTTGTGGAAAGCCCAGTGTTTAGACATGACTCCTGACACATGTATACATTGAGCCCATACAATGTCTGCACAGCTGCGTCCACATTTAGAATACGTAAACACATATTTTGCATCAAAACCCATCAAATAAGAAATTCAACATGGCCGTCAAACACGCTATATTTTGATTGCCATGTTTTTATGTATCAACTTCGCTTGAACAAAGTTTAAAGGCTTCTAGTACCTCATCATATCTCTTATATTGCGGCCCTATCCATTCAGCGGTTTTGAAGAAACAGTCATCTTCACGATAGCTAGGTCATCCAAGATGGCTGTCAAAGCATTTGGCCAATAAAATTCGCTTGCACAAACTCGGTTCAGCTGTTGCCATAGATCAGGCTGTATGAGTTTTGAATCAATCCCCAAATTGATCGGCTGGCTTCGTTTGAAGAAACATGTATCTCTATGCCCTATGGATACTTTCTCCCAAATTTACTTGAAATCGGCTGGTGGGGGTGGTGGGGGAGGGGGTGGGGGTGGGGTGGGCGGTATTCTAGAGATGACATTTTAAATTTCCTACTGCTTTATTCTGAGAGTTCTGGCTGAAAAACATCAATGATGGCAGCCAAATCGTGTATCCAACAGTTTCGTAAATGGCAAATTTTTTTTATCAGAGTACTCCCAAAACCTAGATAACACCAATTTCGGCTTCAAAATCCAGCCAATAATAAAATCCAGTATGGTCGCCCAACACGTCACATTAACACGTCACATTTTGATTGGACCACAGTGGGTAGATTTTTTTTATGTATCAAGTTCTCTTGAAAAAAACTGAAATGCCCATAGTCCACAATCATAGAACTCCCTAATTTTGGTCCGGTCCATTCTGTGGTTCTGGAGAAAAAGTCAGTTTCAGGAAAACTAGGTCAAACCATTTGGTCCATGAAGCTCCGTTGAACAATCTTAGTCTAGGTCTTGCCATGGATCATATTTCATGAGTTTTGTATCAATACGATTTCGAAAGCGATTTCTGAGACAAAAATCTTTAAACACGTTTCTAAAAATTGGCAAAAATCCACCATGGCTGCTGGCTAATTTAGCCGATCGGCATCCTTTGAACAAACTTGGATCCTATGCCTAAAGGACACTTCCTGCCAGATATAAGTGAAATCAGGCCAGCGGTTTTCGAGAAGACACTTTAAATTTTCCATTGCTTTAGTATTGGAGGTTTTGCAGGGAAGTGGTCCTAGATCGCTGCCAAACCATTCATTCAACAGTTTCGAAAAGATAAATTTGAAATCAGCATACCGAAAAACATATATTAAACCAATTTCCACTTCAAAATCCATAAACTAAAAAAAAATTCAATATAGCCACAAAAAATACTACATTTTGATTTATCCACGTCAGCCAACGTATCAACAGTAGAGGGGAGGCGATTTGTCCCCTAAATTTCAGACCTGTTTCCTTTGTTCTTTCCTTTGTTCTCTCCTTTGTTATATTGACACCATTTTTCCTTTGATCTCTGCCACCTTTTGTGTTGGTTTTTCCTTTGAAGTGTCCAGATCTCCATTCTGATTGAATAGGAGATGTAGAGTGTGGTCATAGAGCCATCCCATCATTAAATCATGCGACTCCTGCCATCGAATCAGGTGACCTAAAGGGTAATTAGCATAATGCTGATTGACAATGGTTAATGCATTGTGTAAGGCTGATTGACAGGCTACATGTCTGGACTCGTCTTTTCCTGACTCTGGAAATTCATTCAATCCCAAAGCTCCACCCCTCAGTAAATCATGTGACGCCTGTCATCCAATGAGGTAAGCTTAAGGTAATTAGTGTCATGCTGATCGACAAGGGCTAATGCATATGGTAATGATGGTTGACCTGGAACTTGTCTGGACTAGTCTTTTCCTGGCAACTCATTCAATCACGAAGCCCCGCCCCCTCGTTAAATCACATGTCTCCTGGCAGCCATTGATGTGAGCTTAATGGTAATTAGCATGTTACTGATTGACAAGAGTTAATGCATTGCGTAATGATGATTGACAGGGTACATGACTGGACTCGTTTTTTGTGACTCCTGTCATCCAATCAGGTGAGATTAAGGGTAACTATCATAATGATGCTTGACAAGGTTAATGAGTGTAATTAAGCACCGATCTCTTCGAGCCAGGACAGACATGCAAGGGTTAATGTATTGCATTATGATTATTGACTGGTTGCATATTGCACTCGTCTTTTCAGGGCTCTGGGATACTAATTCAATCATGGGAGATTAATTCTAAATGGTTGCTCTATTGCGTAAGGACAATTGTCGAGCGATTGTGGAAGATGACTCAGTTAGTCTAATGGGTAGATCATTAAACTTCTGAACCTCAGACCTTTTTAGCTGAGACTATGTAGAACGGTCAATATATCGTGCAAGGACAATCAGTTAGTTATTATTCCAACTGATTAAAATTAACTAGTTGCACTTTTAAACAACTCCGACCATATGTTATGATCATCAGAGTCATACAAAGTTCAACAAATCAATTTTCAATCGAGTTAGGTTAATAACTACCGATTACACTTTTAACATGCCTTAAATGGCTGCAAAATATTGTGAAAAAATTCCAGCCTAACTTGACTCAGAGTTTGGACGGGTTATAGGCGATGGTTCTTTCAGTTTTCAAAAAACAATATGAGTCATTTCACTCTTCACAGGTTTTAATAAAATAAAAGTTACAGCAAATATACAGATGATAAATATACAGATGATAAATATAACGTCGATAAAATGTACGAATATACAGATGAATAAGTGAAAATATAAAAAAAACGAATTATGTGCAAAACAAAGCAAAACAATAATTTAATTAAAATATAAATGTACAACTGTTTTCGAGCGGGATCCAGCGACCTGTAAAGTTAATCGATAGACATGGAGATTGATGCAACTGAGGTATTACAGGAAACTGAATTTAGAGTGATTATTTAAATACATTTGAAAACCATCTAAGTGATACTGAACCCATAACAGGTTGGGTGTAATGATAGGTTAGGTTTTTTTTTTTACAGAGGTAAGGGTTGGAGAGATACTATTTCAATGTGTGGGAGGGTGTGCAGAGTATATTTTAAATAGGGTTAAATAATTTTTTTTAAATGGCTCAATGGATGAATATAACATAATTTACTCGAGCTGGCCCCTTTTCCTGCCCTAGAACTATGTATTGCCCACCACACATTTCTAACCGAAAATAATTAATCAGGTTACTTACTCCCCCTCAATGAAGGGTATGCTAGTAATCTTCTATGTTATGGGTTAGCATATTCTACAACATACAACTGGTCTCGCAAACCCAACCCACCCCACCAATTTCCCATTTGCTCACCCTTAACACCACCCCACACCCCTCCCCACCCTATACGCCCCCACTGTTGTACCCGACACACACCAGCCTTCCCAATCCAGCCATCCTCCCAAAGCCCCACCTAACACCCAACCCCCGCGCCCCCATAGTAAAATTAGATCCGAGGGTTACCTGGAAAGTCATACGGTTTAGTACAATAGTCATTAAAAATTATTCATTCTTTGTAAGTAAATCAGAAACGTTTATCAGTATCCTTGCTCAAAAGTCTATGATCTTTATTTCTAATGATAGTATTAGGATACTGAGTGAACGTTTCACGATTATGATCTTTGCCCGTGGCTGACAGAGCATCAAACCCCAACCCCTTATTCCAGTAATTTAAAATTAAGCCCTTAATTTTGCAGATATTCTTGATATCACCCGTCTATCTGTCTAGCTAGCTGTATGCATACCTCTTTGGGGCAGTACTGACAAAATCTGTTATTTCACTGCGGGAAGGAACTTCATCCATGAAATAACTGAGTCTGTCGTGCTAAATGGGAATTAGCCAAGGTTTATCACGTTTTTGAGCATACATGATGGAATCTGTATCATGATAGATGCAGCTCGGGCCTACAGCTACTAGACTTTGTAGCAAATGAACCCTGGCACGACTCATGACAAATGCAGTGATCACAACATTGGTGTGATTATCCGCTGGCACATATTGGTTCAACTTGCAATAGCGCATTAACATACCCAGATATCGTTAACCAAACTCGTTCTATCCATCAGCAACTTCAACATGGTACTATGTGAATTGATGTATTCGTGCTTAGGGGTAGGGGTTGAGCACGAAATAACCGTCAAAGAGTCCACCACCTGTTTTGCCAGGGTTCTAAGACCCTTATTTTGAATGACCAAAGATTACTCTAATTTAATCCCTTCACGTCCAAAATATTCTTGAACATACAAATCTTTTTGCGTATTGGTGACAGCATCCTCTGGATACCCAGACGCTTTTTGTCTAATTTTCAAAAGGTTATCGATGTATCCATTGAAATGTGTCTCAGTGCACTCTTCTTAGTGCCATATCTCAATGAACTCTAAGATACTGTACCCACTACATGCTGCCTTCATCAACTCCACAGACGTCCATGCTCCATGTAGAGCACACTCACTATCGCTGAGTACATTCAGTACCATGAAAATTGTGAGCGCATTTACTGCACAATGGAAAGAACAAACGTTCGTTACATCTGTATGGGAGGACAGGAAAGAATAAATCTTTAAGAGGCAGATACATTTTATCAGACCAAAGTAGAACCCTAACTCCTCTATGAGTTTAAAATCTCTAACGATCACTTCTGGTTCACCTAAAGGGTTGTCGTGGGTCTTACAAATCCAAGGATATAGTGAAGTGATTTCCACATATGCTATATATCCCTCTGGTGCGACCTGGTGATGTAAACGTATGGAATTGGTGCGGCCACCATAGAGGGTATTCCACACAATAAGCGGTTCATGATATGTTCTAGCATTAATTCTAGGGTTGTTAAGTCTCTGGGACGTAAAATCACAACCCCATATTTCAACTACTTTCACACCCATATGCCCAAGCTCGCTAAATTTAGAAAACGTCTTCTGATACTCTTCTTCTTATGTTAAATCAGGCTAAAATGACATGGTAGTCATACGATTACAAGGCAGACATTTTGGACACACATGTACATAGCAACCGTTGTACTCAAACTACTTGTCTGTGTAACCATCCAGTGATCTGTTAAATGCTTCGGGTTCACCGCCAGTTAGAGCGTCTTTAAGGAACGTTTTTTTAGAATGAGCCATGTAATCTAGTGACTTACACGCTTCTATGGAGTCCTGTTTCTTGTTACATAGGTTAACGTACCCCGTAACAGGTGGGCTACTAGATTATGATCGTTTAAGTAGTTAGCCCCAAAGCGGCTAGAGCATTAGCACCTTCGAAGATAACCTCTCTTCGACTTTCATTGCATTCCATGCAATGCTCGTCATGAGGTTTGCTAATGCATATGGAGCACGCTATCTGAGCTATGACATAAATAACCTCATGACGCTTTGTCACTTGATTCATTTCAAAATCATAAAAGACGAAATGTTGAGATATGGGCAATAAGTTATTATTTATGCTTTTAGTGTCCCGTGTCTAATGCTTCGTGACTAAGCTCATATGTTCTTCATTATAACTCTGCATACAACAAACATGGTCCCGTAAATCAATTTCTGTCTTGCAAATGAGACAGTTCCCCTGTCCGCAATGATGTTTAGAGTGAGAATCAACTTCTAGAAGTTTGCCACAGTCCTGCAAGATATATGCATGGCACACATTCCAGAGTTGGTGTGATTGTTCTAGCATCCCTCGCTCTTAAACCATCTGCTACAAGTTTCGCAATAGCGATCAGCAATCTGCTTGCAGGGTGGAGCCTCTTTACATAAACGTTGGCGTTTTATGCAAGCGTGTTGATCGTGTTGTGCATAAGCAATGCTGCAATCGTCGCAGTAATAACCGCAGCCTTTCAAATCCTTAACGCTGGTTATATATGCGTAATGATCATTATACAGATATAGGGGCAGAATTTGAACACAATTATCTGCACCCCTGTATGCGCAGCATTTATTCCTGACCTTGCTATACTCTCTTAGCGACATGCCATGTGGGGTTAAAATACCTTGGAATGCATTCCAAGCATCAGGCCCGCAGAAGACACAACGGCCTGAGCATTCAATTCTCGAGCTTTCATCCATTGATGATGATTATCACCTCAGACACCACTAGCTAGAATTTAGCTCACCTGCTAATCTGCATACGCTTGGCCTTCGATGCTGACGAATATAGATAATATAACCCAATCACTATACTTCGGGCCATATACATAATATCTAGATTCCTAACAGTAATACAGCTTTTTTCAATGTGGTTTCGAACTACAAATCATCGAGATATAATTTGACAAGATTATTATTCCACCCCGATATGCTAGGAATTTATATGTGAAATATCTCCATAGAAAGGTCACCATCAAGATATCTGTCTCTTTGCGATTGACTCACTTTAGAAATAGCATTTGTTATTTTTGTAGCTGTCAGATCTCGGACTTGGGCAAAGTCCACGTGGATTGGGGTGTTTAGAGCAGGGTGATTTATTGTGACTCTGCTGTAATCTTTAGCCGATGGATTGACACTAGCATTAAAGCTATCTAATATTCTTTCAAACATAGAGTGCATGGGCTCTGAAACTTCAACCAATTTCTCGGTTATAACGGCATCCGGATTAAAGTTGACAGAGTAAGAATTTTCTGTACTATTAAAACGCAGGGACTGAAAGGTGCAAGTAAGAGCTATATCACACGTATCAGATATGTCGGGTGTGCCAGTCTAGGCATAGTGGATACAATGTCATCAGAATGTCATGCCAAGTATCCCAACCATCTACAGCGTTAACCCCTCCACCGATCATATTGTATGATTACTGTATTCTGCGGCCGTAGTAGTAGAAACATCCTACAGCTGCAATCAGTCCTTCTTCGCTTTTGCCCACTGTGTCTTGTCCTCAGCCGAAATCCTTAGCTTCCTCAGGTCCATTCTTGGCTTGAGTGTATCGAGTCCTGCTTTCTTGAAGTCACCTCGTAGCACGCTTAGCAGATTTATGCAATGCCGTCCTCTCCTGGCTTTGTATTTACTGGCTCCGAGTAGGGCGAATTCCATGGCTCTCTGTGCTGGTGTCTCTTCTGGCATCCTTAGCACATGGCCAAATATGGACCATCTTTGCTGGGCAACTTTTAGCAAAACAGTGGCGACGTATTGCACATCTTGTATAGTGCATCATTGGAAATTATGCTGTCTGGCCATCGTTGTCCAGTGATGGTGCTTAGATGTTTGTGGTGGCAGGCATCGAGGATACGCAGGTTGAATGGTATAAACGTAGCCTCTTTATCAAGGTCATCTTTGATCTACGAATCCATAGCTTCCAGAAGGACGGGCAAGCTATGTTCCCCATGACGCAGCGTGCAGAAATGTCAGCAGTACTGCAAAGCAGTGAGCCCAGGATTTTACTTTTCCTCTATGGTTCGCCGCCACGAAGTGGGTCGTCATTTTCTATAGTTTCATGCGTTGTCGATAGGTATATGTGGGTGAACTCTGATTTGGATTCATTTATAAAGAGATTCGATTTTTAGATTGCTTGCAGCTATTGGGAGAAGTTCGTCAAGGGGTGTTCTTTTCCTCGTTTATGAAGTCCACATCGTCGGCATATTCCATCTCTAGTGGTGTGCCCAGTATTAACACTGAGGGGGTTTGGTCTTGTCGAACTTTCCTGCATGGATTTTAATGCGGCAGCATGGTAGCAGGTGAAAAGCACTGGAGATAGACTCTCCCTGTGGGGAGCCGATTGATATCTCAATCTCTACAGACCTCACTGACTTGACTCGTATGCTCAGTTTGGTGTCTGCAAGTAGTAGGCTCACTTGTCGTAGCTCATCTTCATTGCAACTGGGCTGGCGTAGTATATCTAGGATCTTTGAACACTTAATTGTGTTGAAGGCTCATGACATGTCAATGCCCATTTTGTAGAAGTCCCGGTGTTTGGACATGACTACCGACACAAGCATGCGTTGAGCCTATACAATGTCTGCACAGCTGCGTCCACGTTTGAAGCGACTTTGACATGCTCCGGTGAAGTAATCAATCTTGTCTCGGATGCGGCATAGAGTTACATTGGGTAGGATTTTCCGTATGCTGTTGAGGAGCACAATGGGCTGCAGATTGGCTGGGGGCCCAGGTGGCTTCTTGAGATTGGGTAGTGCGATAATGGTGCCTTGGCCTACAGCGTCGATGGGAAGGTGGTGCATAAAAGCTGAATTGATTAGGTGCGTGATCGGTTTTGAGATAATGTCACTTGCATATTTGAATTGACGCAGATGTTAAATTCGTTGCCGAATTGTTGCTGAAATTTCAACCTGTCAGTCTTATTAATCTCGCATTCAGGAATACAACAGGCTGCATGATACTCGCGCACCATATGCATCTGATGTGGTTTATTTCATCTCAAATTGCGCCATTCATGGTCAGTGATCTGATTTTTTGTTTTCTCGATAAATTGTATGCCTAAATATATACCACCTGCGAAACAGAATGGATATTCTGCCTAGACAGGTATAATACATTTTTTGATGCGCTGGTACTTGTCTTTATCATCGCAATGCATATTTAGCAGATTTAAATGCTTATGATCAATAGCACCGCAGCGAATATCATTACGCCCACCAGAGCTGTATTCCTCGATGCAAAAATCGTGTAACTCAAAGCCATCTGATAGCTTGCAGTTAGTGTTTGACTGAATTACCTTTTCCATCGAATCCAAAATTGTATCCAATATGATGTGCACTGGTCCACCAGATACGCAGTACATTTGGGCGAGGCTGCTGGATAGCTGGGGATCTCGAGGTTGTAAATCCGGTGTTGTGCAATGCCGGATTATACACAGACCAACTTCTAGAGCCGGTGGAACATTTACATTCCAGTGGGGCCATGCGATCATCACCGCGGAAGTTGAACCTCACGGTCTCATCCTCGCTGTTCATGTCACCGGTGTGATGCTCCCTCGCTCCATTTAGGGTGAGGACATAATTAAATACATACAATAATTAAATGTAGCAGACAACTAATGGTACTCATTTGCTGCTACAAGAGAGAAGTCAAGTATATAGGGTCAAGTCGATGACTCACCATCATGGCCCTCTGTCACAGGAAAATGCCTACAACGCCGAAGCAGAGGAAGAGAGATGGCAAAAAGGGCCACTCTCTTGTTCAAACTATGCTAGGCAAGAGTCAACCTAGTGAAATTATAAGTTTAACGTGATGCACGCTGTCTTATGTGAAGATGAGGTGGATGATTTCCACAGAATTCAACATGCCACCTTATGTAAGTTCAAAGATACTGAATTAGTAGTTGCCGCTTTATTTATGCGGTCATTCTGCTAGATCCTATCCTAACATTTAGTTTTTGGGTCCACATCAAGGTTAAGCCACAAATGGCAGTATATTTTAGCTATCTTTAACATATAAGCCTGACAGTCGAGAATGCTCCGTGACCATATGATCACCCTTACGGAGTATCCCCCTCAATTAAACAGTGTGCGGAAATACCATAAAGTGAAAGCTCCGGAATCATGTAACGATCCCATCACAACTGCATCATGATCACATATAACAGCATAGGGACAGGTTACATTACATAAGCATTGAAAAGCACATATAAGTTTAAGGTGGGGACAAAGATGCAACTATCCAACTATAGTGACGTTCTCGTGAGGGCGTGATGGGTTCGAAGATTGCACCCAGTCACTTGTAGAGTTAGATGGAGAGCTGAGTCCTGTCCATCAATGGTGTGTTGGGGCAGATCATGTGAGATCCATACACAGGGAACTAACAATTTACCTGCCATTAGGGTTATGTAAATTCACCCAGAGATGCACTGCAGACCAGTAACAAGTGCTTCCTACTTTGGCGTGGTTTTCTAACTAACTAGTATCCGAAGATATGCGGGCAGTGTATGCGGTCATCGACACTTTGCTTCTAACCGCTTTCAAACCCCAATAGTTTCAAAGTCAGGTCTAAACAACATGATGGAGGGTGGTCAAATCAATTAATAAGCTCGGAGGCTGGAGGAGCATAGACAGAGAGAATTACTCTTACATTCATAAGAACAGAAGGCCTTAAGTTATACAGCCAATTTATATAATCTAGTCAAAGTGCAGTGTTACATATCCGCTACTCCCGGAAAGGAGACTTACACAAAATGCCTCCTACAGAGTAATCGTCCCTACTACTATAAACCTATCATATTGAGCTAAAATAGATCCGGTTTAGTCGGCCGTGTCACGGAGCGAGCCTCCCTGTAGTGCTCAATTAAGCGATTCAAATTGGAAAGTTGTTGTCTAGGCATTAAATATCGGGAGTATCTACCGTTAATCAATTCATTTGATCCGAATTGCTTAACTAAACCGAAGTTAAGTCAATGCAATTATGACTCAAATGAATTCGAGATGGTGGATTGACAGAATCAAGAGACCCAAGACGGCGGTCTCTTTTTCAAATTGACTCAATATGGTAACATTATCTTTCGAAGATCCAATATGATGACTTCTTGACCTCAGGATGATCTTATAGGGTGATATCAATATCCAAGAAGATACAGGGTTACGAAATGGGAAAACTAATCTGAAGTGTAAATCTGTCGGAGACCCAAAATGGCCACCAATGACAATTCTAGGATTTACCAGACGTCGACTGACGTTAAGTTAATATGACGTAATTTATGATTGGACCATCTCGATGAACTTGGAAATTGAATGACGTGTGAATATTATGACGTAATCATAAAGTGTGTCAAGATGGTGGACTGTCAATTCCTACTTGGATGACTCGTTGAACGACTTGTCGAGATTAAATTCTATGGTCCCATCTCAACAGTCGATGAATTGGTTATTAATCAAGGATGTGGATTGGGTATCCCGGACAAAGTTTCAAATTATTAATTCCTAACGGACTTAAACTAACTGGATATCATTGTTGGCAGCAAATGCGTCAGAGAGGGTTAATTAGGCAAAGAAAAACAGATACCAATATCAGATGTTAAAAAATATTTAACATATGTATAGCATTTCAATTAAAACTATCATCAATTTTACAGTTGGATAAAACGGAATAAAATGGATGAGATGGACGGACAGTAATGGTATATCACAGATAATTTGAATCAAGATTGAACGAATTCACGATGCATGCTATTTCAGCGAAAGTTGGAGCATCAGACATACTATAATTCAGTTTATAAATCAGTCATTACCATATAATAATTTGGCACAATGATTTCATGCTTGACCGTCTTGTCTCAACAAGCGACGGGATATGATTCAGTTTAAATAATGAATCGATTCCGTTAATTCGCATTGAGTCGAATTATATACAATCGTGTAACTCAAATCTTTACTGATTTTACCCGCTGGAAATAACTTCTATCATGGGTCTGATAAATGTCAATTTTCGTAGGAATAGAAGATTATTATGAAAATTTGCTACTGGAATGATTCATTCATCACTGACTTTCATTATAAGTGGTAGTCAGTATACCATTAAGTAATTACTAACCTATACTAATTAAATAATTAAGATGTTTAGTATATTATGTTTTGTGTTTGTTGGTGTAATGCCATGCCAAAATCTGCATATCTTTCGTAGAGACGTAAAGACTGTAGTCTGTCATAGTTAAGTTGCTCGACCCTGGACAGGTGGTCAAAGAAGATGATCTGAAATAGGTCATGCGAATCCGGAATAATAATCGATATATATGTGTGATATAAACACAGGCACAGGAATATAAGGAGCGTGACGTCACTGGTGGAACATATATGAGCAACGCCCAATGTGGGCGTTAGGCACAATGACGTTAAACGAAATGGAGATCCAGAGGTGATTCGTTGAAGACTATCCTCAGATGACTGCTGTTAAGAATCGAGTCCCGAAATGTAATTCGAAGAAGATAACTATATTACATCAGAACGGGTTCGACACATCTCTATGGCGATTGAGAATGTTCGATGATGGATCTTTATGTTTGCTTTTATGGGTGGAAAGCAATCACGGAATAGACTGAAGATTATTGTAGAAGCATTCGACGATGGGTCATAAGATTAGAAGACCCATGAGCAGATGAATGACTACTGAAGAAGGTTCAATAGTGGGTTCGGGAGAATAAGTGATTCCCCATGGCTGACTTGAACCCGGAGCCGGCAGGCGAGATGGTAAGTGAGCTAAGTGAATTGTCCCTAGGGCGTGGAGAGGTGGTTGATAGCTGAGTGTTTATTGAAATGTGATCGCAGATCAGGCGAAAATGATCGACCGATCGATTACCTCAGTTCTCTTGTAGATTTCACGCCTCCTCCATAGGAATCAACTACGGCACCTAGGACTATCACTACTAATTCAACTTAATATAAAACGTTGATATTCCACTACTTGGCATTATAACTTAGCTTGTTCCTGTTAAAAGGAAACCCTACCGCTCATATAAAATAATAATAAGAAAACCTTTAAAAAACTTCACATTTGAAGAACCAGACACATCTCGCTGGTTTCACGCCTGCCCAGACACTAATCTTGCTATTCACTGACACATGCTTTGGCGGCAATTTTCGCGCCGAGAAGCATGTATAATGCCATATATGGAAGTTGACTGATCAATCATAGTATTGTGTGATCACTCAACCATATCGAAATCAGACAAAGTAGTCCCAGATCAATTTAACTAATTTTGGATCATATTTTGAAAACATCTATCTTGTCAGATTAACATTGTTAGGCCCATAAGCAATTTACAAGCGGCCTTATTCAAATTTTAATTTAGTTTGTGACGTCATCAACTTAAAGTTGACACGTCTCTCCTTACACCCCCCCCCCCAAATTGAGAAAACGCATTCTTTCCTTATAAGTGTGCGTTTTCACCTTAAGGGACTGGTGATATACAGCTATAAGATGATTTCGGCAATATTGTAAGCATTGAAAAATATTATATTTTATAAAGTTATGAGAACTTTAAATTAAATACATTTTTTAAATTTTTTAATTTTTTTTATTTACTTATTTTTAAGTTTTGAAGTAATTTAACTTCCTAAACATGTATGTTAACCATTTAATACCCGTCATCAGTAACTTTGTCGATGAACAGTGATGATGTGAACATGTAACGAACAATATAATTGAAAAAATAACTTTTTAACGAACGAAGTTACTTTACATAGACCCGTGCCTTTGTGAATGACTATGCCTAGAACTGTTCGTCGATCCTACCATAATGAATAGCCGATTAGGATATACTACTCAGGATTGAAAATAGTAACCACTACTTTAACAAAATTATCGCAAAGACCGATCTCGAAAATACACCAGCCGCGAATGAACCGAAAAGATCTTAAAAATCGTGAGCAACGAGGGCGGGTAAGTATTCCAAAGAATACCCCGAGGTTACAATCAGCGACAACAGTTAGAGTAACCGGCTACCCGAATGTCAAGGCCGCCAAAGCGAAATATATATTATTAAATATTAGGTTAACTATAATAATTTACCTGTCATAATATCTTGTAAGTCCTTTCATATGGTTTTATTCAGTGTATCCTTGACAAAGCATCAGACAATACGTTATCTGTTCCATTTATATGGCTGATGGTTAAATTATATGCCTGGGTCGTCAGACTCCATCTGTAAATACGTTGATTTTTACCTGACATTTTTTGTATAAAAACAAGAGGATTGTGATCTGTAAAAATTTCAACGGGAAATTTCGATGAACATAAATAGATGTTGAAATGTTGAAGTGAGACCACAAGAGCTAAACACTCTTTTTCGATCGTGGAGTATCTTACCTCATGCTTATCAAACGTTCTCGAGAAATAGCACACAGGGTGATC